>JAUIMM010003059.1:0-86583 GCA_031769625.1 Taudactylus pleione
CACACGCTTGGCACTGCTCCTTTGTTGATGCACGTGCAGCCCCACAGTGTACATAATTCATAAACACAGAAAATATATTTTTTTTTTGTTTGGAGTGCCCTTTGAGGGTTACAGCACCCTTTAATGGACAAGCCAGCCGGCCATTTACTTATGGGACACAGTCACACGCTTGGTGCTGTTCCTTTTTTGATGCACGTGCAGCCACATTGCACACAATTCACAGACATAGAAAATATTATTTTATTTTGTTTGAAGTGCCCTTTGGGGGTTACAGCACCCTTTAATGGACAAGCCATCTTGCCCTTTACTTATGGGACACAGGCGCACGCTTGGCGCTGCTCCTTTGCTGATGCAGAGGAAGCCACAATGCACACAATTCACAAAAACAGAAAATATTTTTTTACTTTGTTTGGAGTGCCCTTTGGGGGTTACAGCACCCCTTTAATGGACAAGCAAGCCGGCCATTTACTTATGGGACACAGGTGCATGCTTGGTGCTGCTCCTTTGTTGATGCACATACTGGCACAGTGCACACAATTCACAAACACAGAAAATATTTTTTTATTTTGTTTGGAGAGCCCTTTGGGGGTGACAGCACCCTTTAATGGACAAGCCAGCTGGCCCTTTACTTATGGGACACAGGCGGACGCTTGGCGCTCCTCCTTTGTTGATGCACGTGCAGCCACAGTGCACACAATTCACAAACACAGAAAATATGTTTTCATTTTGTTTGGAGTGCCCTTTGGGGGATACAGCACCCTTTAATGGACAAGCCAGCCTGGCTCTTTACTTATGGGACAAAGGTGCACGCTTGGCGCTGCTCCTTTTTTGATGCACATGCAGCCACAATGCACACAATTCGCAAACACAGAAAATATTTTTTTATTTTGTTTGAAGTGCCCTTTGGGGGTTACAGCACCCTTTAATGGACAAGCTAGCTTGATCTTTACTTATGGGACACAGGCGCACGCTTGGCGCTGCTCCTTTGCTGATGCACGTGAAGCCACAATGCACACAATTCACAAAAACAGAAAATATTTTTTTATATTGTTCGGAGTGCCCTTTGGGGGTTACTGCACCCTTTAACAGACAAGACAGCTGGCCCTTTACTTATGGGACACAGGCGCATGCTTGGTGCTGCTCCTTTGTTGATGCACGTGCAGCCACAGTGCACACAATTCACAAACACAGAAAATATTTTTTATGTTGTTTGAAGTCCCCTTTGGGTGTTACAGCACCCTTTAATGGACAAGCCAGTCGGCCCTTTACTTATGGGACACAGGTGCACGCTTGGAGCTGCTCTTTCTTGATGCACGTGCAGCCACTGTGCACACAATTCACAAACACAGAAAATATTTTTTTATTTTGTTTGGAGTGCCCTTTGGGGGTTACAGCACCCTTTAATGGACAAGCCAGCCGGCCCTTTACCTATGGGACACAGGCGCACGCTTGGCGCTGCTCCTTTTTTGATGCACGTGCAGGCAAAGTGCACACAATTCACAAACACAGAAAATAATTTTTTATATTATTTGGAGTAACCTTTGGGGGTTACAGCACCCTTTAACGGACAATCCAGTTGGCCCTTTACTTATGGGGACACAGGCGCACGCATGGCGCTGCTCCTTTGTAGATGCACGCACAGCCAAAGTGCACATAATTCACAAAGGCAGAAAATATTTTTTTGTTTTGTTTGAAGTGCCCTTTGGGGGTTACAGCACCCTTTAATGGACAAGCCAGCTTGCGATTTACTTATGGGACACATGAGCACGCTTGGCGCTGCTCCTTTGTTGATGCACGTACAGGCACAGTACAGACAATTCACAAACACAGAAAATATTTTTTTATTTTGTTTGAAGTGCCCTTTGGGGGTGACAGCACCCTTTAATGGACAATCCAGCTGGCCCTTTACTTATGGGACACAGGCGCTCGCTTGGCGCTCCTCCATTGTTAATGCACGTGCAGCCACAGTGCACACAATTCACAAACACAGAAAATATTTCTTTATTTTGTTTGGAGTGCCCTTTGTTGGCCCTTTACTTATGGGACACAGGCACACGCTTGGCGCTGCTCCTTTGTTGATGCAACGTGCAGCCACAGTGCACATAATTCATAAACACAGAAAATATATATTTTTTTTTGTTTGGAGTGCCCTTTGAGGGTTACAGCACCCTTTAATGGACAAGCCAGAAGGCCATTTACTTATGGGACACAGGTGCACGCTTGGCACTGCTCCTTTGTTGATGCACGTGCAGCCACAGAGCACACAATTCACAAACACAGAAAATATTTTTTTATTTTGTTTGGAGAGCCCTTTGGGGGTGACAGCACCCTTTAATGGACAAGTCAGCTGGCCATTTACTTATGGGACACAGGTGCACGCTTGGCGCTTCTCCTTTGTTGATGCACGTACAGGCACAGTGCACACAATTCACAAACACAGAAAATATTTTTTTATTTTGTTTGAAGTGCCCTTTGGGGATGACAGCACCCTTTAATGGACAAGCCAGCTGGCCCTTTACTTATTGGACACAGGCGCTCGCTTGGCGCTCCTCCTTTGTTAATGCACGTGCAGCCACAGTGCACACAATTCACAAACACAGAAAATATTTTTTCATATTGTTTGGAGTGCCCTTTGGGGGATAATGCACCCTTTAATGGACAAGTCAGCCTGGCCCTTTACTTTTGGGACACAGGCTCACACTTGGCGCTGCTCCTTTGTTGATGCACGTGCAGCCACAGTGCACACAATTCACAAACACAGAAAATATTTATTTATTTTGTTTGGAGTGCCCTTTGGGGGTTATAGCACCCTTTAGCGGACAAGCCAGCCTGGCCCTTTACTTATGGGTACAGGCGCACGCTTGGCGTTGCTCCTTTGTTGATGCACGTGCAGGCACAGTGCACACAATTCACAAACACAGAAAATATTTTTTTATTTTAATTGGAGTGCCCTTTGGGGGTGACAGCACCCTTTAGCGGACAAGCCAGCCGGCCCTTTACTTATGGGACACAGGCGCACGCTTGGCGCTGCTCCTTTGTTGATGCACGTGCAGCCACAGTGCACACAATTCACAAACACAGAAAATACTTTTTTATTTTGTTTGTAGTGCCCTTTGCTGGCCCTTTACTTATGAGACACAGGCACACGCTTGGCGCTGCTCCTTTGTTGATGCACGTGCAGCCACAGTGCACAAAATTCATAAACACAGAAAATATATATTTTTTTTGTTTGGAGTGCCCTTTGAGGGTTACAGCACCCTTTAATGGACAAGCCAGCCGGCCATTTACATATGGGACACAGGTGCATGCTTGGTGCTGCTCCTTTTTTGATGCACGTACAGGCACAGTGCACACAATTCACAAACACAGAAAACATTTTTTTATTTTGATTGGAGTGCCCTTTGGGGGTTATAGCACCCTTGAACGGACAATCCAGATGGACCTTTACTTATGGGACACAGTCGCACGCTTGGTGCTGTTCCTTTTTTGATGCACGTGCAGCAACAGTGCACACAATTCACAAACACAGAAAATATATATTTTTTTTGTTTGAAGTGCCCTTTGGGGGTGACAGCACCCTTTAATGGACAAGCCAGCCTGGCTCTTTACTTATGGGACAAAGGTGCACGCTTGGCGCTGCTCCTTTGTTGATGCACGTGCAGCCACAGTGTACATAATTCATAAACACAGAAAATATATATTTTTTTTGTTTGGAGTGCCCTTTGAGGGTTACAGCACCCTTTAATGGACAAGCCAGAAAACAATTTACTTATGGGACACAGGTGCACGCTTGGCACTGCTCCTTTGTTGATGCACGTGCAGCCACAGAGCACACAATTCACAAACACAGAAAATATTTTTTTATTTTGTTTGGAGAGCCCTTTGGGAGTGACAGCACCCTTTAATGGACAAGTCAGCTGGCCATTTACTTATGGGACACAGGTGCATGCTTGGCGCTTCTCCTTTGTTGATGCACGTACAGGCACAGTGCATACAATTCACAAACACAGAAAATATTTTTTTATTTTGTTTGAAGTGCCCTTTGGGGGTGACAGCACCCTTTAATGGACAAGCCAGCTGGCCCTTTACTTATTGGACACAGGCGCTCGCTTGGCGCTCCTCCTTTGTTAATGCACGTGCAGCCACAGTGCACACAATTCTCAAACACAGAAAATATTTCTTTATTTTGTTTGTAGTGCCCTTTGCTGGCCCTTTACTTATGAGACACAGGCACACGCTTGGCGCTGCTCCTTTGTTGATGCACGTGCAGCCACAGTGCACACAATTCATAAACACAGAAAATATATATTTTTTTTGTTTGGAGTGCCCTTTGAGGGTTACAGCACCCTTTAATGGACAAGCCAGCCGGCCATTTACATATGGGACACAGGTGCATGCTTGGTGCTGCTCCTTTTTTGATGCACGTACAGGCACAGTGCACACAATTCACAAACACAGAAAATATTTTTTTATTTTGATTGGAGTGCCCTTTGGGGGTTATAGCACCCTTGAACGGACAATCCAGATGGACCTTTACTTATGGGACACAGTCGCACGCTTGGTGCTGTTCCTTTTTTGATGAACGTGCAGCAACAGTGCACACAATTCACAAACACATAAAATATATTTTTTTTTTGTTTGAAGTGCCCTTTGGGGGTGACAGCACCCTTTAATGGACAAGCCAGCCTGGCTCTTTACTTATGGGACACAGGCACACGCTTGGCGCTGCTCCTTTGTTGATGCACGTGCAGCCACAGTGTACATAATTCATAAACACAGAAAATATATATTTTTTTTGTTTGGAGTGCCCTTTGAGGGTTACAGCACCCTTTAATGGACAAGCCAGCCGGCCATTTACTTATGGGACACAGTCGCACGCTTGGTGCTGTTCCTTTTTTGATGCACGTGCAGCCACATTGCACACAATTCACAGACATAGAAAATATTATTTTATTTTGTTTGAAGTGCCCTTTGGGGGTTACAGCACCCTTTAATGGACAATCCATCTTGCCCTTTACTTATGGGACACAGGCGCACGCTTGGCGCTGCTCCTTTGCTGATGCAGAGGAAGCCACAATGCACACAATTCACAAAAACAGAAAATATTTTTTTACTTTGTTTGGAGTGCCCTTTGGGGGTTACAGCACCCTTTAATGGACAAGCAAGCCGGCCATTTACTTATGGGACACAGGTGCATGCTTGGTGCTGCTCCGTTGTTGATGCACATACTGGCACAGTGCACACAATTCACAAACACAGAAAATATTTTTTTATTTTGTTTGGAGAGCCCTTTGGGGGTGACAGCACCCTTTAATGGACAAGCCAGCTGGCCCTTTACTTATGGGACACAGGCGGACGCTTGGCGCTCCTCCTTTGTTGATGCACGTGCAGCCACAGTGCACACAATTCACAAACACAGAAAATATGTTTTCATTTTGTTTGGAGTGCCCTTTGGGGGATACAGCACCCTTTAATGGACAAGCCAGCCTGGCTCTTTACTTATAGGACAAAGGTGCACGCTTGGCGCTGCTCCTTTTTTGATGCACATGCAGCCACAATGCACACAATTCGCAAACACAGAAAATATTTTTTTATTTTGTTTGAAGTGCCCTTTGGGGGTTACAGCACCCTTTAATGGACAAGCTAGCTTGCTCTTTACTTATGGGACACAGGCGCACGCTTGGCGCTGCTCCTTTGCTGATGCACGTGAAGCCACAATGCACACAATTCACAAAAACAGAAAATATTTTTTCATATTGTTTGGAGTGCCCTTTGGGGGTTACTGCACCCTTTAACAGACAAGACAGCTGGCCCTTTACTTATGGGACACAGGCGCATGCTTGGTGCTGCTCCTTTGTTGATGCACGTGCAGCCACAGTGCACACAATTCACAAACACAGAAAATATTTTTTTATGTTGTTTGAAGTCCCCTTTGGGTGTTACAGCACCCTTTAATGGACAAGCCAGTCGGCCCTTTACTTATGGGACACAGGTGCACGCTTGGCGCTGCTCTTTCTTGATGCACGTGCAGCCACTGTGCACACAATTCACAAACACAGAAAATATTTTTTTATTTTGTTTGGAGTGCCCTTTGGGGGTTACAGCACCCTTTAATGGACAAGCCAGCCGGCCCTTTACCTATGGGACACAGGCGCACGCTTGGCGCTGCTCCTTTTTTGATGCACGTGCAGGCAAAGTGCACACAATTCACAAACACAGAAAATAATTTTTTATATTATTTGGAGTAACCTTTGGGGGTTACAGCACCCTTTAACGGACAATCCAGTCGGCCCTTTACTTATGGGACACAGGCGCACGCATGGCGCTGCTCCTTTGTAGATGCACGCACAGCCAAAGTGCACATAATTCACAAAGGCAGAAAATATTTTTTTGTTTTGTTTGAAGTGCCCTTTGGGGGTTACAGCACCCTTTAATGGACAAGCCAGCTTGCGATTTACTTATGGGACACATGAGCACGCTTGGCGCTGCTCCTTTGTTGATGCACGTACAGGCACAGTACAGACAATTCACAAACACAGAAAATATTTTTTTATTTTGTTTGAAGTGCCCTTTGGGGGTGACAGCACCCTTTAATGGACAAGCCAGCTGGCCCTTTACTTATGGGACACAGGCGCTCACTTGGCGCTCCTCCATTGTTAATGCACGTGCAGCCACAGTGCACACAATTCACAAACACAGAAAATATTTCTTTATTTTGTTTGGAGTGCCCTTTGTTGGCCCTTTACTTATGGGACACAGGCACACGCTTGGCGCTGCTCCTTTGTTGATGCACGTGCAGCCACAGTGCACATAATTCATAAACACAGAAAATATATATTTTTTTTGTTTGGAGTGCCCTTTGAGGGTTACAGCACCCTTTAATGGACAAGCCAGAAGGCCATTTACTTATGGGACACAGGTGCACGCTTGGCACTGCTCCTTTGTTGATGCACGTGCAGCCACAGAGCACACAATTCACAAACACAGAAAATATTTTTTTATTTTGTTTGGAGAGCCCTTTGGGGGTGACAGCACCCTTTAATGGACAAGTCAGCTGGCCATTTACTTATGGGACACAGGTGCACGCTTGGCGCTGCTCCTTTGTTGATGCACGTACAGGCACAGTGCACACAATTCACAAACACAGAAAATATTTTTTTATTTTGTTTGAAGTGCCCTTTGGGGGTGACAGCACCCTTTAATGGACAAGCCAGCAGACCCTTTACTTATTGGACACAGGTACTCGCTTGGCGCTCCTCCTTTGTTAATGCACGTGCAGCCACAGTGCACACAATTCATAAACACAGAAAATATATATTTTTTTTGTTTGGAGTGCCCTTTGAGGGTTACAGCACCCTTTAATGGACAAGCCAGCCGGCCATTTACATATGGGACACAGGTGCATGCTTGGTGCTGCTCCTTTTTTGATGCACGTACAGCCACAGAGCACACAATTCACAAACACACCCTTTGGGGGTGACAGCACCCTTTAGCGGACAAGCCAGCTGGCCCTTTACTTATGGGACACTGGTGCACGCTTGGCGCTGCTCCTTTGTTGATGCACGTGCAGCCACAGTGCACACAATTCACAAACACAGAAAATATTTCTTTATTTTGTTTGTAGTGCCCTTTGCTGGCCCTTTACTTATGAGACACAGGCACACGCTTGGCGCTGCTCCTTTGTTGATGCACGTGCAGCCACAGTGCACACAATTCATAAACACAGAAAATATATATTTTTTTTGTTTGGAGTGCCCTTTGAGGGTTACAGCACCATTTAATGGACAAGCCAGCCGGCCATTTACATATGGGACACAGGTGCATGCTTGGTGCTCCTCCTTTTTTGATGCACGTACAGGCACAGTGCACACAATTCACAAACACAGAAAATATTTTTTTATTTTGATTGGAGTGCCCTTTGGGGGTTACAGCACCATTTAATGGACAAGCCAGCTGGCCCTTTACTTATGGGACACAGTCGCACGCTTGGTGCTGTTCCTTTTTTGATGCACGTGCAGCCACAGTGCACACAATTCACAAACAGAAAATATATTTTTATTTTGTTTGGAGTGCCCTTTGGGGGTGACAGCACCCTTTAATGGACAAGCCAGCTGGCCCTTTACTTATGGGACACAGGCGCTCGCTTGGCACTCCTCCTTTGTTAATGCACGTGCAGCCACAGTGCACACAATTCACAAACACAGAAAATATTTATTTATTTTGTTTGGAGTGCCCTTTGCTGGCCCTTTACTTATGGGACAGAGGCACATGCTTGGCGCTGCTCCTTTGTTGATGCACGTGCAGCCACAGTGTACATAATTCATAAACACAGAAAATATATATTTTTTTTGTTTGGAGTGCCCTTTGAGGGTTACAGCACCCTTTAATGGACAAGCCAGAAAACAATTTACTTATGGGACACAGGTGCACGCTTGGCACTGCTCCTTTGTTGATGCACGTGCAGCCACAGAGCACACAATTCACAAACACAGAAAATATTTTTTTATTTTGTTTGGAGAGCCCTTTGGGGGTGACAGCACCCTTTAATGGACAAGTCAGCAGGCCATTTACTTATGGGACACAGGTGCACGCTTGGCGCTTCTCCTTTGTTGATGCACGTACAGGCATAGTGCACACAATTCACAAACACAGAAAATATTTTTTTATTTTGTTTGAAGTGCCCTTTGGGGGTGACAGCACCCTTTAATGGACAAGCCAGCTGGCCCTTTACTTATTGGACACAGGCGCTCGCTTGGCGCTCCTCCTTTTTTAATGCACGTGCAGCCACAGTGCACACAATTCACAAACACAGAAAATATTTTTTCATATTGTTTGGAGTGCCCTTTGGGGGATAATGCACCCTTTAATGGACAAGTCAGCCTGGCCCTTTACTTTTGGGACACAGGCGCACGCTTGGCGCTGCTCCTTTGTTGATGCACGTGCAGCCACAGTGCACACAATTCACAAACACAGAAAATATTTATTTATTTTGTTTGGAGTGCCCTTTGGGGGTTATAGCACCCTTTAGCGGACAAGCCAGCCTGGCCCTTTACTTATGGGTACAGGCGCACGCTTGGCGTTGCTCCTTTGTTGATGCACGTGCAGGCACAGTGCACACAATTCACAAACACAGAAAATATTTTTTTATTTTAATTGGAGTGCCCTTTGGGGGTGACAGCACCCTTTAGCGGACAAGCCAGCCGGCCCTTTACTTATGGGACACAGGCGCACGCTTGGCGCTGCTCCTTTGTTGATGCACGTGCAGCCACAGTGCACACAATTCATAAACACAGAAAATATATATTTTTTTTGTTTGGAGTGCCCTTTGAGGGTTACAGCACCCTTTAATGGACAAGCCAGCCGGCCATTTACATATGGGACACAGGTGCATGCTTGGTGCTGCTCCTTTTTTGATGCACGTACAGGCACAGTGCACACAATTCACAAACACAGAAAATATTTTTTTATTTTGATTGGAGTGCCCTTTGGGGGTTATAGCACCCTTGAACGGACAATCCAGATGGACCTTTACTTATGGGACACAGTCGCACGCTTGGTGCTGTTCCTTTTTTGATGCACGTGCAGCAACAGTGCACACAATTCACAAACACAGAAAATATATTTTTTTTTTTTTGAAGAGCCCTTTGGGGGTGACAGCACCCTTTAATGGACAAGCCAGCCTGGCTCTTTACTTATGGGACAAAGGTGCACGCTTGGCGCTGCTCCTTTTTTGATGCACGTGCAGCCACAATGCACACAATTCACAAACACAGAAAATATTTTTTTTTTTTTTGTTTGGAGTGCCCTTTGGGGGTTACAGCACCCTTTAATGGACAAGCCAGCTTGCGATTTACTTATGGGACACATGAGCACGCTTGGCGCTGCTCCTTTGTTGATGCACGTACAGGCACAGTGCACACAATTCACAAACACAGAAAATATTTTTTTATTTTGTTTGAAGTGCCCTTTGGGGGTGACAGCACCCTTTAATGGACAAGCCAGCTGGCCCTTTACTTATGGGACACAGGCGCTCGCTTGGCGCTCCTCCATTGTTAATGCACGTGCAGCCACAGTGCACACAATTCACAAACACAGAAAATATTTCTTTATTTTGTTTGGAGTGCCCTTTGTTGGCCCTTTACTTATGGGACACAGGCACACGCTTGGCGCTGCTCCTTTGTTGATGCACGTGCAGCCACAGTGCACATAATTCATAAACACAGAAAATATATATTTTTTTTGTTTGGAGTGCCCTTTGAGGGTTACAGCACCCTTTAATGGACAAGCCAGAAGGCCATTTACTTATGGGACACAGGTGCACGCTTGGCACTGCTCCTTTGTTGATGCACGTGCAGCCACAGAGCACACAATTCACAAACACAGAAAATATTTTTTTATTTTGTTTGGAGAGCCCTTTGGGGGTGACAGCACCCTTTAATGGACAAGTCAGCTGGCCATTTACTTATGGGACACAGGTGCACGCTTGGCGCTGCTCCTTTGTTGATGCACGTACAGGCACAGTGCACACAATTCACAAACACAGAAAATATTTTTTTATTTTGTTTGAAGTGCCCTTTGGGGGTGACAGCACCCTTTAATGGACAAGCCAGCAGACCCTTTACTTATTGGACACAGGTGCTCGCTTGGCGCTCCTCCTTTGTTAATGCACGTGCAGCCACAGTGCACACAATTCACAAACACAGAAAATATTTTTTAATTTTGTTTGGAGTGCCCTTTGGGGGTTATAGTACCCTTTAGTGGACAAGCCAGCCTGGCCCTTTACTTATGGGCACAGGCGCACGCTTGGCGTTGCTCCTTTGTTGATGCACGTGCAGGCACAGTGCACACAATTCACAAACACAAAAAATATTTTTTTATTTTATTTGGAGTGCCCTTTGGGGGTGACAGCACCCTTTAGTGGACAAGCCAGCTGGCCCTTTACTTATGGGACACAGGCGCACGCTTGGCGCTGCTCCTTTGTTGATGCACATGCAGCCACAGTGCACACAATTCACAAACACAGAAAATACTTTTTTATTTTGTTTGTAGTGCCCTTTGGGGGATACAGCACACTTTAATGGACAAGCCAGCCGGCCCTTTACTTATGGGACACAGGCACTCGCTTGGCACTCCTCCTTTGTTAATGCACGTGCAGCCACAGTGCACACAATTCTCAAACACAGAAAATATTTCTTTATTTTGTTTGTAGTGCCCTTTGCTGGCCCTTTACTTATGAGACACAGGCACACGCTTGGCACTGCTCCTTTGTTGATGCACGTGCAGCCACAGTGCACACAATTCATAAACACAGAAAATATATATTTTTTTTGTTTGGAGTGCCCTTTGAGGGTTACAGCACCCTTTAATGGACAAGCCAGCTGGCCATTTACATATGGGACACAGGTGCATGCTTGGTGCTGCTCCTTTTTTGATGCACGTACAGGCACAGTGCACACAATTCACAAACACAGAAAATATTTTTTTATTTTGATTGGAGTGCCCTTTGGGGGTTATAGCACCCTTGAACGGACAATCCATCTGGACCTTTACTTATGGGACACAGTCGCACGCTTGGTGCTGTTCCTTTTTTGATGCACGTGCAGCCACAGTGCACACAATTCACAAACATAGAAAATATTATTTTATTTTGTTTGAAGTGCCCTTTGGGGGTTACAGCACCCTTTAATGGACAAGCCATCTTGCCCTTTACTTATGGGACACAGGCGCACGCTTGGCGCTGCTCCTTTGCTGATGCAGAGGAAGCCACAATCCACACAATTCACAAAAACAGAAAATATTTTTTTATTTTGTTTGGAGTGCCCTTTAGGGGTTACAGCACCCTTTAATGGACAAGCCAGCCGGCCATTTACTTATGGGACACAGGTGCATGCTTGGTGCTGCTCCTTTGTTGATGCACGTACTGGCACAGTGCTCACAATTCACAAACACAGAAAATATTTTTTTATTTTGTTTGGAGTGCCCTTTGGGGGTGACAGCACCCTTTAATGGACAAGCCAGCTGGCCATTTACTTATGGGACACAGGCGCACGCTTGGCGCTCCTCCTTTGTTGATGCACGTGCAGCCACAGTGCACACAATTCACAAACACAGAAAATATTTTTTTATTTTGTTTGGAGTGCCCTTTGGGGGATACAGCACCCTTTAATGGACAAGCCAGCCAGCCCTTTACTTATGGGACACAGGCGCTCGCTTGGCGCTGCTCCTTTGTTGATGCACGTGCAGCCACAGTGCACACAATTCATAAACACAGAAAATATATATTTTTTTTGTTTGGAGTGCCCTTTGAGGGTTACAGCACCCTTTAATGGACAAGCCAGCCGGCCATTTACATATGGGACACAGGTGCATGCTTGGTGCTGCTCCTTTTTTGATGTACGTACAGGCACAGTGCACACAATTCACAAACACAGAAAATATTTTTTTATTTTGATTGGAGTGCCCTTTGGGGGTTATAGCACCCTTGAATGGACAATCCAGATGGACCTATACTTATGGGACACAGTCGCACGCTTGGTGCTGTTCCTTTTTTGATGCACGTGCAGCAACAGTGCACACAATTCACAAACACAGAAAATATTTTTTTTTTTGTTTGAAGTGCCCTATGGGGGTGACAGCACCCTTTAATGGACAAGCCAGCCTGGCTCTTTACTTATGGGACAAAGGTGCACGCTTGGCGCTGCTCCTTTTTTGATGCACATGCAGCCACAATGCACACAATTCACAAACACAGAAAATATTTTTTTTGTTTTGTTTGGAGTGCCCTTTGGGGGTTACAGCACCCTTTAATGGACAAGCCAGCCGGCCATTTACTTATGGGACACAAGTGCACGCTTGGCGCTGCTCCTTTGTTGATGCACGTACAGGCACAGTGCACACAATTCACAAACACAGAAAATATTTTTTTATTTTGTTTGAAGTGCCCTTTGGGGGTGACAGCACCCTTTAATGGACAAGCCAGCTGGCCCTTTACTTATGGGACACAGGCGCTCGCTTGGCGCTCCTCCTTTGTTAATGCACGTGCAGCCACAGTGCACACAATTCACAAACACAGAAAATATTTATTTATTTTGTTTGGAGTGCCCTTTGCTGGCCCTTTACTTATGGGACACAGGCACATGCTTGGCGCTGCTCCTTTGTTGATGCACGTGCAGCCACAGTGTACATAATTCATAAACACAGAAAATATATTTTTTTATTGTTTGGAGTGCCCTTTGAGGGTTACAGCACCCTTTAATGGACAAGCCAGCTGGCCATTTACTTATGGGACACAGTCGCACGCTTGGTGCTGTTCCTTTTTTGATGCACGTGCAGCCACATTGCACACAATTCACAGACATAGAAAATATTATTTTATTTTGTTTGAAGTGCCCTTTGGGGGTTACAGCACCCTT
Source organism: Taudactylus pleione (assembly GCA_031769625.1). Taxonomy (NCBI): domain Eukaryota; kingdom Metazoa; phylum Chordata; class Amphibia; order Anura; family Myobatrachidae; genus Taudactylus; species Taudactylus pleione. The sequence continues at coordinate 13,413 of JAUIMM010003059.1, forward strand.
TAATGGACAAGCCATCTTGCCCTTTACTTATGGGACACAGGCGCACGCTTGGCGCTGCTCCTTTGCTGATGCAGAGGAAGCCACAATGCACACAATTCACAAAAACAGAAAATATTTTTTTACTTTGTTTGGAGTGCCCTTTGGGGGTTACAGCACCCTTTAATGGACAAGCAAGCCGGCCATTTACTTATGGGACACAGGTGCATGCTTGGTGCTGCTCCTTTGTTGATGCACGTACTGGCACAGTGCACACAATTCACAAACACAGAAAATATTTTTTTATTTTCTTTGGAGAGCCCTTTGGGGGTGACAGCACCCTTTAATGGACAAGCCAGCTGGCCCTTTACTTATGGGACACAGGCAGACGCTTGGCGCTCCTCCTTTGTTGATGCACGTGCAGCCACAGTGCACACAATTCACAAACACAGAAAATATTTTTTCATTTTGTTTGGAGTGCCCTTTGGGGGATACAACACCCTTTAATGGACAAGCCAGCCTGGCTCTTTACTTATGGGACAAAGGTGCACGCTTGGCGCTGCTCCTTTTTTGATGCACGTGCAGCCACAATGCACACAATTCGCAAACACAGAAAATATTTTTTTATTTTGTTTGAAGTGCCCTTTGGGGGTTACTGCACCCTTTAATGGACAAGCTAGCTTGCTCTTTACTTATGGGACACAGGCGCACGCTTGGCGCTGCTCCTTTGCTGATGCACGTGAAGCCACAATGCACACAATTCACAAAAACAGAAAATATTTTTTTATATTGTTTGGAGTGCCCTTTGGGGGTTACTGCACCCTTTAACAGACAAGACAGCTGGCCGTTTACTTATGGGACACAGGCGCATGCTTGGTGCTGCTCCTTTGTTGATGCACGTGCAGCCACAGTGCACACAATTCACAAACACAGAAAATATTTTTTTATGTTGTTTGAAGTCCCCTTTGGGGGTTACAGCACCCTTTAATGGACAAGCCAGTCGGCCCTTTACTTATGGGACACAGGTGCACGCTTGGCGCTGCTCTTTCTTGATGCACGTGCAGCCACTGTGCACACAATTCACAAACACAGAAAATATTTTTTTATTTTGTTTGGAGTGCCCTTTGGGGGTTACAGCACCCTTTAATGGACAAGCCAGCCGGCCCTTTACCTATGGGACACAGGCGCACACTTGGCGCTGCTCCTTTTTTGATGCACGTGCAGGCAAAGTGCACACAATTCACAAACACAGAAAATAATTTTTATATTATTTGGAGTAACCTTTGGGGGTTACAGCACCCTTTAACGGACAAGCCAGTCGGCCCTTTACTTATGGGACACAGGCGCACGCATGGCGCTGCTCCTTTGTAGATGCACGCACAGCCAAAGTGCACATAATTCACAAAGACAGAAAATATTTTTTTGTTTTGTTTGAAGTGCCCTTTGGGGGTTACAGCACCCTTTAATGGACAAGCCAGCTTGCGATTTACTTATGGGACACATGAGCACGCTTGGCGCTGCTCCTTTGTTGATGCACGTACAGGCACAGTGCACACAATTCACAAACACAGAAAATATTTTTTTATTTTGTTTAAAGTGCCCTTTGGGGGTGACAGCACCCTTTAATGGACAAGCCAGCTGGCCCTTTACTTATGGGACACAGGCGCTCGCTTGGCGCTCCTCCTTTGTTAATGCACGTGCAGCCACAGTGCACACAATTCACAAACACAGAAAATATTTCTTTATTTTGTTTGGAGTGCCCTTTGTTTGCCCTTTACTTATGGGACACAGGCACATGCTTGGCGCTGCTCCTTTGTTGATGCACGTGCAGCCACAGTGCACATAATTCATAAACACAGAAAATATATATTTTTTTTGTTTGGAGTGCCCTTTGAGGGTTACAGCACCCTTTAATGGACAAGCCAGAAGGCCATTTACTTATGGGACACAGGTGCACGCTTGGCACTGCTCCTTTGTTGATGCACGTACAGGCACAGTGCACACAATTCACAAACACAGAAAATATTTTTTTATTTTGTTTGAAGTGCCCTTTGGGGGTGACAGCACCCTTTAATGGACAAGCCAGCAGACCCTTTACTTATTGGACACAGGTGCTCGCTTGGCGCTCCTCCTTTGTTAATGCACGTGCAGCCACAGTGCACACAATTCACAAACACAGAAAATATTTTTTCATTTTGTTTGGAGTGCCCTTTGGGGGATACTGCACCCTTTAATGGACAAGTCAGCCTGGCCCTTTACTTTTGGAACACAGGCGCACGCTTGGCGCTGCTCCTTTGTTGATGCACGTGCAGCCACAGTGCACACAATTCACAAACACAGAAAATATTTATTTATTTTGTTTGAAGTGCCCTTTGGGGGTTACAGCACCCTTTAATGGACAAGCCATCTTGCCCTTTACTTATGGGACACAGGCGCACGCTTGGCGCTGCTCCTTTGCTGATGCAGAGGAAGCCACAATCCACACAATTCACAAAAACAGAAAATATTTTTTTATTTTGTTTGGAGTGCCCTTTGGGGGTTACAGCACCCTTTAATGGACAAGCCAGCCGGCCATTTACTTATGGGACACAGGTGCATGCTTGGTGCTGCTCCTTTGTTGATGCACGTACTGGCACAGTGCACACAATTCACAAACACAGAAAATATTTTTTTATTTTGTTTGGAGTGCCCTTTGGGGGTGACAGCACCCTTTAATGGACAAGCCAGCTGGCCATTTACTTATGGGACACAGGCGCACGCTTGGTGCTCCTCCTTTGTTGATGCACGTGCAGCCACAGTGCACACAATTCACAAACACAGAAAATATTTTTTTATTTTGTTTGGAGTGCCCTTTGGGGGATACAGCACCCTTTAATGGACAAGCCAGCCGGCCCTTTACTTATGGGACACAGGCGCTCGCTTGGCGCTGCTCCTTTGTTGATGCACGTGCAGCCACAGTGCACACAATTCATAAACACAGAAAATATATATTTTTTTTGTTTGGAGTGCCCTTTGAGGGTTACAGCACCCTTTAATGGACAAGCCAGCTGGCCATTTACATATGGGACACAGGTGCATGCTTGGTGCTGCTCCTTTTTTGATGTACGTACAGGCACAGTGCACACAATTCACAAACACAGAAAATATTTTTTTATTTTGATTGGAGTGCCCTTTGGGGGTTATAGCACCCTTGAATGGACAATCCAGATGGACCTATACTTATGGGACACAGTCGCACGCTTGGTGCTGTTCCTTTTTTGATGCACGTGCAGCAACAGTGCACACAATTCACAAACACAGAAAATATTTTTTTTTTTGTTTGAAGTGCCCTATGGGGGTGACAGCACCCTTTAATGGACAAGCCAGCCTGGCTCTTTACTTATGGGACAAAGGTGCACGCTTGGCGCTGCTCCTTTTTTGATGCACATGCAGCCACAATGCACACAATTCACAAACACAGAAAATATTTTTTTTGTTTTGTTTGGAGTGCCCTTTGGGGGTTACAGCACCCTTTAATGGACAAGCCAGCCGGCCATTTACTTATGGGACACAAGTGCACGCTTGGCGCTGCTCCTTTGTTGATGCACGTACAGGCACAGTGCACACAATTCACAAACACAGAAAATATTTTTTTATTTTGTTTGAAGTGCCCTTTGGGGGTGACAGCACCCTTTAATGGACAAGCCAGCTGGCCCTTTACTTATGGGACACAGGCGCTCGCTTGGCGCTCCTCCTTTGTTAATGCACGTGCAGCCACAGTGCACACAATTCACAAACACAGAAAATATTTATTTATTTTGTTTGGAGTGCCCTTTGCTGGCCCTTTACTTATGGGACACAGGCACATGCTTGGCGCTGCTCCTTTGTTGATGCACGTGCAGCCACAGTGTACATAATTCATAAACACAGAAAATATATTTTTTTATTGTTTGGAGTGCCCTTTGAGGGTTACAGCACCCTTTAATGGACAAGCCAGCTGGCCATTTACTTATGGGACACAGTCGCACGCTTGGTGCTGTTCCTTTTTTGATGCACGTGCAGCCACATTGCACACAATTCACAGACATAGAAAATATTATTTTATTTTGTTTGAAGTGCCCTTTGGGGGTTACAGCACCCTTTAATGGACAAGCCATCTTGCCCTTTACTTATGGGACACAGGCGCACGCTTGGCGCTGCTCCTTTGCTGATGCAGAGGAAGCCACAATGCACACAATTCACAAAAACAGAAAATATTTTTTTACTTTGTTTGGAGTGCCCTTTGGGGGTTACAGCACCCTTTAATGGACAAGCAAGCCAGCCATTTACTTATGGGACACAGGTGCATGCTTGGTGCTGCTCCTTTGTTGATGCACGTACTGGCACAGTGCACACAATTCACAAACACAGAAAATATTTTTTTATTTTCTTTGGAGAGCCCTTTGGGGGTGACAGCACCCTTTAATGGACAAGCCAGCTGGCCCTTTACTTATGGGACACAGGCAGACGCTTGGCGCTCCTCCTTTGTTGATGCACGTGCAGCCACAGTGCACACAATTCACAAACACAGAAAATATTTTTTCATTTTGTTTGGAGTGCCCTTTGGGGGATACAACACCCTTTAATGGACAAGCCAGCCTGGCTCTTTACTTATGGGACAAAGGTGCACGCTTGGCGCTGCTCCTTTTTTGATGCACGTGCAGCCACAATGCACACAATTCGCAAACACAGAAAATATTTTTTTATTTTGTTTGAAGTGCCCTTTGGGGGTTACTGCACCCTTTAATGGACAAGCTAGCTTGCTCTTTACTTATGGGACACAGGCGCACGCTTGGCGCTGCTCCTTTGCTGATGCACGTGAAGCCACAATGCACACAATTCACAAAAACAGAAAATATTTTTTTATATTGTTTGGAGTGCCCTTTGGGGGTTACTGCACCCTTTAACAGACAAGACAGCTGGCCATTTACTTATGGGACACAGGCGCATGCTTGGTGCTGCTCCTTTGTTGATGCACGTGCAGCCACAGTGCACACAATTCACAAACACAGAAAATATTTTTTTATGTTGTTTGAAGTCCCCTTTGGGGGTTACAGCACCCTTTAATGGACAAGCCAGTCGCCCCCTTTACTTATGGGACACAGGTGCACGCTTGGCGCTGCTCTTTCTTGATGCACGTGCAGCCACTGTGCACACAATTCACAAACACAGAAAATATTTTTTTATTTTGTTTGGAGTGCCCTTTGGGGGTTACAGCACCCTTTAATGGACAAGCCAGCCGGCCCTTTACCTATGGGACACAGGCGCACACTTGGCGCTGCTCCTTTTTTGATGCACGTGCAGGCAAAGTGCACACAATTCACAAACACAGAAAATAATTTTTATATTATTTGGAGTAACCTTTGGGGGTTACAGCACCCTTTAACGGACAAGCCAGTCGGCCCTTTACTTATGGGACACAGGCGCACGCATGGCGCTGCTCCTTTGTAGATGCACGCACAGCCAAAGTGCACATAATTCACAAAGACAGAAAATATTTTTTTGTTTTGTTTGAAGTGCCCTTTGGGGGTTACAGCACCCTTTAATGGACAAGAAAGCTTGCGATTTACTTATGGGACACATGAGCACGCTTGGCGCTGCTCCTTTGTTGATGCACGTACAGGCACAGTGCACACAATTCACAAACACAGAAAATATTTTTTTATTTTGTTTAAAGTGCCCTTTGGGGGTGACAGCACCCTTTAATGGACAAGCCAGCTGGCCCTTTACTTATGGGACACAGGCGCTCGCTTGGCGCTCCTCCTTTGTTAATGCACGTGCAGCCACAGTGCACACAATTCACAAACACAGAAAATATTTCTTTATTTTGTTTGGAGTGCCCTTTGTTTGCACTTTACTTATGGGACACAGGCACATGCTTGGCGCTGCTCCTTTGTTGATGCACGTGCAGCCACAGTGCACATAATTCATAAACACAGAAAATATATATTTTTTTTGTTTGGAGTGCCCTTTGAGGGTTACAGCACCCTTTAATGGACAAGCCAGAAGGCCATTTACTTATGGGACACAGGTGCACGCTTGGCACTGCTCCTTTGTTGATGCACGTACAGGCACAGTGCACACAATTCACAAACACAGAAAATATTTTTTTATTTTGTTTGAAGTGCCCTTTGGGGGTGACAGCACCCTTTAATGGACAAGCCAGCAGACCCTTTACTTATTGGACACAGGTGCTCGCTTGGCGCTCCTCCTTTGTTAATGCACGTGCAGCCACAGTGCACACAATTCACAAACACAGAAAATATTTTTTCATATTGTTTGGAGTGCCCTTTGGGGGATACTGCACCCTTTAATGGACAAGTCAGCCTGGCCCTTTACTTTTGGAACACAGGCGCACGCTTGGCGCTGCTCCTTTGTTGATGCACGTGCAGCCACAGTGCACACAATTCACAAACACAGAAAATATTTATTTATTTTGTTTGGAGTGCCCTTTGGTGGTTATAGCACCCTTTAGATGACAAGCCAGCCTGGCCCTTTACTTATGGGCACAGGCGCACGCTTGGCGTTGCTCCTTTGTTGATGCACGTGCAGGCACAGTGCACACAATTCACAAACACAGAAAATATTTTTTTATTTTATTTGGAGTGCCCTTTGGGGGTGACAGCACCCTTTAGCGGACAAGCCAGCTGGCCCTTTACTTATGGGACACAGGCGCACGCTTGGCGCTGCTCCTTTGTTGATGCACATGCAGCCACAGTGCACACAATTCACAAACACAGAAAATACTTTTTTATTTTGTTTGTAGTGCCCTTTGGGGGATACAGCACCCTTTAATGGACAAGCCAGCCGGCCCTTTACTTATGGGACACAGACACTCGCTTGGCACTCCTCCTTTGTTAATGCACGTGCAGCCACAGTGCACACAATTCTCAAACACAGAAAATATTTCTTTATTTTGTTTGTAGTGCCCTTTGCTGGCCCTTTACTTATGAGACACAGGCTCACGCTTGGCGCTGCTCCTTTGTTGATGCACGTGCAGCCACAGTGCACACAATTCATAAACACAGAAAATATATATTTTTTTTGTTTGGAGTACCCTTTGAGGGTTACAGCACCCTTTAATGGACAAGCCAGCCGGCCATTTACATATGGGACACAGGTGCATGCTTGGTGCTGCTCCTTTTTTGATGCACGTACAGGCACAGTGCACACAATTCACAAACACAGAAAATATTTTTTTATTTTGATTGGAGTGCCCTTTGGGGGTTATAGCACCCTTGAACGGACAATCCAGCTGGACCTTTACTTATGGGACACAGTCGCACGCTTGGTGCTGTTCCTTTTTTGATGCACGTGCAGCCACAGTGCACACAATTCACAAACATAGAAAATATTATTTTATTTTGTTTGAAGTGCCCTTTGGGGGTTACAGCACCCTTTAATGGACAAGCCATGTTGCCCTTTACTTATGGGACACAGGCGCACGCTTGGCGCTGCTCCTTTGCTGATGCAGAGGAAGCCACAATCCACACAATTCACAAAAACAGAAAATATTTTTTTATTTTGTTTGGAGTGCCCTTTGGAGGTTACAGCACCCTTTAATGGACAAGCCAGCTGGCCATTTACTTATGGGACACAGGTGCATGCTTGGTGCTGCTCCTTTGTTGATGCACGTACTGGCACAGTGCACACAATTCACAAACACAGAAAATATTTTTTTATTTTGTTTGGAGTGCCCTTTGGGGGTGACAGCACCCTTTAATGGACAAGCCAGCCGGCCCTTTACTTATGGGACACAGGCGCTCGCTTGGCGCTGCTCCTTTCTTGATGCACGTGCAGCCACTGTGCACACAATTCACAAACACAGAAAATATTTTTTTATTTTGCTTGTAGTGCCCTTTGGGGGTTACAGCACCCTTTAGTGGACAAACCAGCCGGCCCTTTACCTATGGGACACAGGCGCACGCTTGGCGCTGCTCCTTTGTTGATGCACGTGCAGGCAAAGTGCACACAATTCACAAACACAGAAAATATTTTTTTATATTATTTGGAGTAACCTTTTTGGGTTACAGCACCCTTTAACGGACAAGCCAGTCGGCCCTTTACTTATGGGACACAGGCGCACGCTTGGCGCTGCTCCTTTGTAGATGCACGCACAGCCAAAGTGCACATAATTCACAAAGACAGAAAATATTTTTTTGTTTTGTTTGAAGTGCCCTTTGGGGGTTACAGCACACTTTAACGGACAAGCCAGCTTGCCCTTTACTTATGGGACACAGGCGCACGCTTGGCGCTGTTCCTTTGTTGATGCACGTGCAGCCACAGTGCACATAATTCATAAACACAGAAAATATATATTTTTTTTGTTTGGAGAGCCCTTTGTGGGTTACTGCACCCTTTAATGGACAAGCCAGCTGGCCATTTACTTATGGGACACAGGTGCACGCTTGGCACTGCTCCTTTGTTGATGCACGTACAGCCAAAGTGCACACAATTCACAAACACAGAAAATATTTTTTTATTTTGTTTGGAGTGCCCTTTGGGGGTTACAGCACCCTTTAATGGACAAGCCAGCTGGCGCTTTACCTATGGGACACAGGCGCACGCTTGGCGCTGCTCCTTTTTTGATGCACGTGCAGGCAAAGTGCACATAATTCACAAACACAGAAAATAATTTTTTATATTATTTGGAGTAACCTTTGGGGGTTACAGCACCCTTTAACGGACAAGCCAGTCGGCCCTTTACTTATGGGACACAGGCGCACGCATGGCGCTGCTCCTTTGTAGATGCACGCACAGCCAAAGTGCACATAATTCACAAAGACAGAAAATATTTTTTTGTTTTGTTTGAAGTGCCCTTTGGGGGTTACAGCACCCTTTAATGGACAAGCCAGCTTGCGATTTACTTATGGGACACATGAGCACGCTTGGCGCTGCTCCTTTGTTGATGCACGTACAGGCACAGTGCACACAATTCACAAACACAGAAAATATTTTTTTATTTTGTTTGAAGTGCCCTTTGGGGGTGACAGCACCCTTTAATGGACAAGCCAGCTGGCCCTTTACTTATGGGACACAGGCGCTCGCTTGGCGCTCCTCCTTTGTTAATGCACGTGCAGCCACAGTGCACACAATTCACAAACACAGAAAATATTTTTTTATTTTGTTTGGAGTGCCCTTTGGGGGATACAGCACCCTTTAATGGACAAGCCAGCCGGCCCTTTACTTATGGGACACAGGCGCTCGCTTGGCGCTGCTCCTTTCTTGATGCACGTGCAGCCACTGTGCACACAATTCACAAACACAGAAAATATTTTTTTATTTTGCTTGTAGTGCCCTTTGGGGGTTACAGCACCCTTTAGTGGACAAACCAGCCGGCCCTTTACCTATGGGACACAGGCGCACGCTTGGCGCTGCTCCTTTGTTGATGCACGTGCAGGCAAAGTGCACACAATTCACAAACACAGAAAATATTTTTTTATATTATTTGGAGTAACCTTTTTGGGTTACAGCACCCTTTAACGGACAAGCCAGTCGGCCCTTTACTTATGGGACACAGGCGCACGCTTGGCGCTGCTCCTTTGTAGATGCACGCACAGCCAAAGTGCACATAATTCACAAAGACAGAAAATATTTTTTTGTTTTGTTTGAAGTGCCCTTTGGGGGTTACAGCACACTTTAACGGACAAGCCAGCTTGCCCTTTACTTATGGGACACAGGCGCACGCTTGGCGCTGCTCCTTTGTTGATGCACGTGCAGCCACAGTGCACATAATTCATAAACACAGAAAATATATATTTTTTTTGTTTGGAGAGCCCTTTGTGGGTTACTGCACCCTTTAATGGACAAGCCAGCTGGCCATTTACTTATGGGACACAGGTGCACGCTTGGCACTGCTCCTTTGTTGATGCACGTACAGCCAAAGTGCACACAATTCACAAACACAGAAAATATTTTTTTATTTTGTTTGGAGTGCCCTTTGGGGGTTACAGCACCCTTTAATGGACAAGCCAGCTGGCCATTTACTTATGGGACACAGGTGCACGCTTGGCACTGCTCCTTTGTTGATGCACGTACAGCCAAAGTGCACACAATTCACAAACACAGAAAATATTTTTTTATTTTGTTTGGAGTGCCCTTTGGGGGTTACAGCACCCTTTAATGGACAAGCCAGCTGGCCCTTTACCTATGGGACACAGGCGCAGGATTGGCGCTGCTCCTTTTTTGATGCACGTGCAGGCAAAGTGCACATAATTCACAAACACAGAAAATAATTTTTTAAATTATTTGGAGTAACCTTTGGGGGTTACAGCACCCTTTAACGGACAAGCCAGTCGGCCCTTTACTTATGGGACACAGGCGCACGCATGACGCTGCTCCTTTGTAGATGCACGCACAGCCAAAGTGCACATAATTCACAAAGACAGAAAATATTTTTTTGTTTTGTTTGAAGTGCCCTTTGGGGGTTACAGCACCCTTTAATGGACAAGCCAGCTTGCGATTTACTTATGGGACACATGAGCACGCTTGGCGCTGCTCCTTTGTTGATGCACGTACAGGCACAGTGCACACAATTCACAAACACAGAAAATATTTTTTTATTTTGTTTGAAGTGCCCTTTGGGGGTGACAGCACCCTTTAATGGACAAGCCAGCTGGCCCTTTACTTATGGGACACAGGCGCTCGCTTGGCGCTCCTCCTTTGTTAATGCACGTGCAGCCACAGTGCACACAATTCACAAACACAGAAAATATTTCTTTATTTTATTTGGAGTGCCCTTTGTTGGCCCTTTACTTATGGGACACAGGCACACGCTTGGCGCTGCTCCTTTCTTGATGCACGTGCAGCCACAGTGCACATAATTCATAAACACAGAAAATATATATTTTTTTTGTTTGGAGTGCCCTTTGAGGGTTACAGCACCCTTTAATGGACAAGCCAGAAGGCCATTTACTTATGGGACACAGGTGCACGCTTGGCACTGCTCCTTTGTTGATGCACGTGCAGCCACAGAGCACACAATTCACAAACACAGAAAATATTTTTTTATTTTGTTTGGAGAGTCCTTTGGGGGTGACAGCACCCTTTAATGGACAAGTCAGCTGGCCATTTACTTATGGGACACAGGTGCACGCTTGGCGCTGCTCCTTTGTTGATGCACGTACAGGCACAGTGCACACAATTCACAAACACAGAAAATATTTTTTTATTTTGTTTGAAGTGCCCTTTGTGGGTGACAGCACCCTTTAATGGACAAGCCAGCAGACCCTTTACTTATTGGACACAGGTGCTCGCTTGGCGCTCCTCCTTTGTTAATGCACGTGCAGCCACAGTGCACACAATTCACAAACACAGAAAATATTTTTTCATATTGTTTGGAGTGCCCTTTGGGGGATACTGCACCCTTTAATGGACAAGTCAGCCTGGCCCTTTACTTTTGGGACACAGGCGCACGCTTGGCGCTGCTCCTTTGTTGATGCACGTGCAGGCACAGTGCACACAATTCACAAACACAGAAAATATTTTTTTATTTTATTTGGAGTGCCCTTTGGGGGTGACAGCACCCTTTAGCGGACAAGCCAGCTGGCCCTTTACTTATGGGACACAGGCGCACGCTTGGCGCTGCTCCTTTGTTGATGCACAAGCAGCCACAGTGCACACAATTCACAAACACAGAAAATACTTTTTTATTTTGTTTGTAGTGCCCTTTGGGGGATACAGCACCCTTTAATGGACAAGCCAGCCGGCCCTTTACTTATGGGACACAGGCACTCGCTTGGCACTCCTCCTTTGTTAATGCACGTGCAGCCACAGTGCACACAATTCTCAAACACAGAAAATATTTCTTTATTTTGTTTGTAGTGCCCTTTGCTGGCCCTTTACTTATGAGACACAGGCTCACGCTTGGCGCTGCTCCTTTGTTGATGCACGTGCAGCCACAGTGCACACAATTCATAAACACAGAAAATATATATTTTTTTTGTTTGGAGTACCCTTTGAGGGTTACAGCACCCTTTAATGGACAAGCCAGCCGGCCATTTACATATGGGACACAGGTGCATGCTTGGTGCTGCTCCTTTTTTGATGCACGTACAGGCACAGTGCACACAATTCACAAACACAGAAAATATTTTTTTATTTTGATTGGAGTGCCCTTTGGGGGTTATAGAACCCTTGAACGGACAATCCAGCTGGACCTTTACTCATGGGACACAGTCGCACGCTTGGTGCTGTTCCTTTTTTGATGCACGTGCAGCCACAGTGCACACAATTCACAAACATAGAAAATATTATTTTATTTTGTTTGAAGTGCCCTTTGGGGGTTACAGCACCCTTTAATGGACAAGCCATCTTGCCCTTTACTTATGGGACACAGGCGCACGCTTGGCGCTGCTCCTTTGCTGATGCAGAGGAAGCCACAATCCACACAATTCACAAAAACAGAAAATATTTTTTTATTTTGTTTGGAGTGCCCTTTGGGGGTGACAGCACCCTTTAATGGACAAGCCAGCTGGCCATTTACTTATGGGACACAGGCGCACGCTTGGCGCTCCTCCTTTGTTGATGCACGTGCAGCCACAGTGCACACAATTCACAAACACAGAAAATATTTTTTTATTTTGTTTGGAGTGCCCTTTGGGGGATACAGCACCCTTTAATGGACAAGCCAGCCGGCCCTTTACTTATGGGACACAGGCGCTCGCTTGGCGCTGCTCCTTTCTTGATGCACGTGCAGCCACTGTGCACACAATTCACAAACACAGAAAATATTTTTTTATTTTGTTTGTAGTGCCCTTTTGGGGTTACAGCACCCTTTAGTGGACAAGCCAGCCGGCCCTTTACCTATGGGACACAGGCGCACGCTTGGCGCTGCTCCTTTGTTGATGCACGTGCAGGCAAAGTGCACACAATTCACAAACACAGAAAATATTTTTTTATATTATTTGGAGTAACCTTTTTGGGTTACAGCACCCTTTAACGGACAAGCCAGTCGGCCCTTTACTTATGGGACACAGGCGCACGCTTGGCGCTGCTCCTTTGTAGATGCACGCACAGCCAAAGTGCACATAATTCACAAAGACAGAAAATATTTTTTTGTTTTGTTTGAAGTGCCCTTTGGGGGTTACAGCACCCTTTAACGGACAAGCCAGCTTGCCCTTTACTTATGGGACACAGGCGCACGCTTGGCGCTGCTCCTTTGTTGATGCACGTGCAGCCACAGTGCACATAATTCATAAACACAGAAAATATATATTTTTTTTTGTTTGGAGAGCCCTTTGTGGGTTACTGCACCCTTTAATGGACAAGCCAGCTGGCCATTTACTTATGGGACACAGGTGCACACTTGGCACTGCTCCTTTGTTGATGCACGTACAGCCAAAGTGCACACAATTCACAAACACAGAAAATATTTTTTTATTTTGTTTGGAGTGCCCTTTGGGGGTTACAGCACCCTTTAATGGACAAGCCAGCTGGCCCTTTACCTATGGGACACAGGCGCACGCTTGGCGCTGCTCCTTTTTTGATGCACGTGCAGGCAAAGTGCACACAATTCACAAACACAGAAAATAATTTTTTATATTATTTGGAGTATCCTTTGGGGGTTACAGCACCCTTTAACGGACAAGCCAGTCGGCCCTTTACTTATGGGACACAGGCGCACGCATGGCGCTGCTCCTTTGTAGATGCACGCACAGCCAAAGTGCACATAATTCACAAAGACAGAAAATATTTTTTTGTTTTGTTTGAAGTGCCCTTTGGGGGTTACAGCACCCTTTAATGGACAAGCCAGCTTGCGATTTACTTATGGGACACATGAGCACGCTTGGCGCTGCTCCTTTGTTGATGCACGTACAGGCACAGTGCACACAATTCACAAACACAGAAAATATTTTTTTATTTTGTTTGAAGTACCCTTTGGGGGTGACAGCACCCTTTAATGGACAAGCCAGCTGGCCCTTTACTTATGGGAGACAGGCGCTCGCTTGGCGCTCCTCCTTTGTTAATGCACGTGCAGCCACAGTGCACACAATTCACAAACACAGAAAATATTTCTTTATTTTGTTTGGAGTGCCCTTTGTTGGCCCTTTACTTGTGGGACACAGGCACACGCTTGGCGCTGCTCCTTTGTTGATGCACGTGCAGCCACAGTGCACATAATTCATAAACACAGAAAATATATATTTTTTTTGTTTGGAGTGCCCTTTGAGGGTTACAGCACCCTTTAATGGACAAGCCAGAAGGCCATTTACTTATGGGACACAGGTGCACGCTTGGCACTGCTCCTTTGTTGATGCACGTGCAGCCACAGAGCACACAATTCACAAACACAGTAAATATTTTTTTATTTTGTTTGGAGAGCCCTTTGGGGGTGACAGCACCCTTTAATGGACAAGTCAGCTGGCCATTTACTTATGGGACACAGGTGCACGCTTGGCACTGCTCCTTTGTTGATGCACGTACAGGCACAGTGCACACAATTCACAAACACAGAAAATATTTTTTTATTTTGTTTGAAGTGCCCTTTGGGGGTGACAGCACCCTTTAATGGACAAGCCAGCATACCCTTTACTTATTGGACACAGGTGCTCACTTGGCGCTCCTCCTTTGTTAATGCACGTGCAGCCACAGTGCACACAATTCACAAACACAGAAAATATTTTTTCATATTGTTTGGAGTGCCCTTTGGGGGATACTGCACCCTTTAATGGACAAGTCAGCCTGGCCCTTTACTTTTGGGACACAGGCGCCCGCTTGGCGCTGCTCCTTTGTTGATGCACGTGCAGCCACAGTGCACACAATTCACAAACACAGAAAATATTTATTTATTTTGTTTGGAGTGCCCTTTGGGGGTTATAGCACCCTTTTGCAGACAAGCCAGCCTGGCCCTTTACTTATGGGCACAGGCGCACGCTTGGCGCTGCTCCTTTGTTGATGCACATGCAGCCATTGTGCACACAATTCATAAACACAGAAAATACTTTTTTATTTTGTTTGTAGTGCCCTTTGGGGGATACAGCACCCTTTAATGGACAAGCCAGCCGGCCCTTTACTTATGGGACACAGGCACTCGCTTGGCACTCCTCCTTTGTTAATGCACGTGCAGCCACAGTGCACACAATTCTCAAACACAGAAAATATTTCTTTATTTTGTTTGTAGTGCCCTTTGCTGGCCCTTTACTTATGAGACACAGGCACATGCTTGGCGCTGCTCCTTTGTTGATGCACGTGCAGCCACAGTGCACACAATTCATAAACACAAAAAATATATATTTTTTGTTTGGAGTGCCCATGGAGGGTTACAGCACCCTTTAATGGACAAGCCAGCTGGCCATTTACATATGGGACACAGGTGCATGCTTGGTGCTGCTCCTTTTTTGATGCACGTACAGGCACAGTGCACACAATTCACAAACACAGAAAATATTTTTTTATTTTGATTGGAGTGCCCATTGGGGGTTATAGCACCCTTGAATGGACAATCCAGCTGGAACTTTACTTATGGGACACAGTCGCACGCTTGGTGCTGTTCCTTTTTTGATGCACGTGCAGCCACAGTGCACACAATTCACAAACATAGAAAATATTATTTTATTTTGTTTGAAGTGCCCTTTGGGGGTTACAGCACCCTTTAATGGACAAGCCATCTTGCCCTTTACTTATGGGACACAGGCGCACGCTTGGCGCTGCTCCTTTGCTGATGCAGAGGAAGCCACAATCCACACAATTCACAAAAACAGAAAATATTTTTTTATTTTGTTTGGAGTGCCCTTTGGGGGTTACAGCACCCTTTAATGGACAAGCCAGCTGGCCATTTACTTATGGGACACAGGTGCATGCTTGGTGCTGCTCCTTTGTTGATGCACGTACTGGCACAGTGCACACAATTCACAAACACAGAAAATATTTTTTTATTTTGTTTGGAGTGCCCTTTGGGGGTGACAGCACCCTTTAATGGACATGCCAGCTGGCCATTTACTTATGGGACACAGGCGCACGCTTGGCGCTCCTCCTTTGTTGATGCACGTGCAGCCACAGTGCACACAATTCACAAACACAGAAAATATTTTTTTATTTTGTTTGGAGTGCCCTTTGGGAGATACAGCACCCTTTAATGGACAAGCCAGCCGGCCCTTTACTTATGGGACACAGGCGCTCGCTTGGCGCTGCTCCTTTTTTGATGCACGTGCAGCCACTGTGCACACAATTCACAAACACAGAAAAAATTTTTTTATTTTGTTTGTAGTGCCCTTTGGGGGTTACAGCACCCTTTTGTGGACAAGCCAGCCGGCCCTTTACTTATGGGACACAGGCGCACGCATGGCGCTGCTCCTTTGTAGATGCACGCACAGCCAAAGTGCACATAATTCACAAAGACAGAAAATATTTTTTTGTTTTGTTTGAAGTGCCCTTTGGGGGTTACAGCACCCTTTAATGGACAAGCCAGCTTGCAATTTACTTATGGGACACATAAGCACGCTTGGCGCTGCTCCTTTGTTGATGCACGTACAGGCACAGTGCACACAATTCACAAACACAGAAAATATTTTTTTATTTTGTTTGAAGTGCCCTTTGGGGGTGACAGCACCCTTTAATGGACAAGCCAGCTGGCCCTTTACTTATGGGAGACAGGCGCTCGCTTGGCGCTCCTCCTTTGTTAATGCACGTGCAGCCACAGTGCACACAATTCACAAACACAGAAAATATTTCTTTATTTTGTTTGGAGTGCCCTTTGTTGGCCCTTTACTTATGGGACACAGGCACACGCTTGGCGCTGCTCCTTTGTTGATGCACGTGCAGCCACAGTGCACATAATTCATAAACACAGAAAATATATATTTTTTTTGTTTGGAGTGCCCTTTGAGGGTTACAGCACCCTTTAATGGACAAGCCAGAAGGCCATTTACTTATGGGACACAGGTGCACGCTTGGCACTGCTCCTTTGTTGATGCACGTGCAGCCACAGAGCACACAATTCACAAACACAGTAAATATTTTTTTATTTTGTTTGGAGAGCCCTTTGGGGGTGACAGCACCCTTTAATGGACAAGTCAGCTGGCCATTTACTTATGGGACACAGGTGCACGCTTGGCACTGCTCCTTTGTTGATGCACGTACAGGCACAGTGCACACAATTCACAAACACAGAAAATATTTTTTTATTTTGTTTGAAGTGCCCTTTGGGGGTGACAGCACCCTTTAATGGACAAGCCAGCATACCCTTTACTTATTGGACACAGGTGCTCACTTGGCGCTCCTCCTTTGTTAATGCACGTGCAGCCACAGTGCACACAATTCACAAACACAGAAAATATTTTTTCATATTGTTTGGAGTGCCCTTTGGGGGATACTGCACCCTTTAATGGACAAGTCAGCCTGGCCCTTTACTTTTGGGACACAGGCGCCCGCTTGGCGCTGCTCCTTTGTTGATGCACGTGCAGCCACAGTGCACACAATTCACAAACACAGAAAATATTTATTTATTTTGTTTGGAGTGCCCTTTGGGGGTTATAGCACCCTTTTGCAGACAAGCCAGCCTGGCCCTTTACTTATGGGCACAGGCGCACGCTTGGCGCTGCTCCTTTGTTGATGCACATGCAGCCACAGTGCACACAATTCACAAACACAGAAAATACTTTTTTATTTTGTTTGTAGTGCCCTTTGGGGGATACAGCACCCTTTAATGGACAAGCCAGCCGGCCCTTTACTTATGGGACACAGGCACTCGCTTGGCACTCCTCCTTTGTTAATGCACGTGCAGCCACAGTGCACACAATTCTCAAACACAGAAAATATTTCTTTATTTTGTTTGTAGTGCCCTTTGCTGGCCCTTTACTTATGAGACACAGGCACATGCTTGGCGCTGCTCCTTTGTTGATGCACGTGCAGCCACAGTGCACACAATTCATAAACACAGAAAATATATATTTTTTTGTTTGGAGTGCCCATGGAGGGTTACAGCACCCTTTAATGGACAAGCCAGCTGGCCATTTACATATGGGACACAGGTGCATGCTTGGTGCTGCTCCTTTTTTGATGCACGTACAGGCACAGTGCACACAATTCACAAACACAGAAAATATTTTTTTATTTTGATTGGAGTGCCCATTGGGGGTTATAGCACCCTTGAATGGACAATCCAGCTGGACCTTTACTTATGGGACACAGTCGCACGCTTGGTGCTGTTCCTTTTTTGATGCACGTGCAGCCACAGTGCACACAATTCACAAACATAGAAAATATTATTTTATTTTGTTTGAAGTGCCCTTTGGGGGTTACAGCACCCTTTAATGGACAAGCCATCTTGCCCTTTACTTATGGGACACAGGCGCACGCTTGGCGCTGCTCCTTTGCTGATGCAGAGGAAGCCACAATCCACACAATTCACAAAAACAGAAAATATTTTTTTATTTTGTTTGGAGTGCCCTTTGGGGGTTACAGCACCCTTTAATGGACAAGCCAGCTGGCCATTTACTTATGGGACACAGGTGCATGCTTGGTGCTGCTCCTTTGTTGATGCACGTACTGGCACAGTGCACACAATTCACAAACACAGAAAATATTTTTTTATTTTGTTTGGAGTGCCCTTTGGGGGTGACAGCACCCTTTAATGGACATGCCAGCTGGCCATTTACTTATGGGACACAGGCGCACGCTTGGCGCTCCTCCTTTGTTGATGCACGTGCAGCCACAGTGCACACAATTCACAAACACAGAAAATATTTTTTTATTTTGTTTGGAGTGCCCTTTGGGAGATACAGCACCCTTTAATGGACAAGCCAGCCGGCCCTTTACTTATGGGACACAGGCGCTCGCTTGGCGCTGCTCCTTTTTTGATGCACGTGCAGCCACTGTGCACACAATTCACAAACACAGAAAATATTTTTTTATTTTGTTTGTAGTGGCCTTTGGGGGTTACAGCACCCTTTTGTGGACAAGCCAGCCGGCCCTTTACTTATGGGACACAGGCGCACGCATGGCGCTGCTCCTTTGTAGATACACGCACAGCCAAAGTGCACATAATTCACAAAGACAGAAAATATTTTTTTGTTTTGTTTGAAGTGCCCTTTGGGGGTTACAGCACCCTTTAACGGACAAGCCAGCTTGCCCTTTACTTATGGGACACAGGCGCACGCTTCGCGCTGCTCCTGTGTTGATGCACGTGCAGCCACAGTGCACATAATTCAGAAACACAGAAAATATATTTTTTTTTTTGTTTGGAGAGCCCTTTGTGGGTTACTGCACACTTTAATGGACAAGCCAGCTGGCCATTTACTTATGGGACACAGGTGCACGCTTGGCACTGCTCCTTTGTTGATGCACGTACAGCCAAAGTGCACACAATTCACAAACACAGAAAATATTTTTTTATTTTGTTTGGAGTGCCCTTTGGGGTGACAGCACCCTTTAATGGACAAGCCAGCCGGCCATTTACTTATGGGACACAGGTGCATGCTTGGTGCTGCTCCTTTTTTGATGCACGTACAGGCACAGTGCACACAATTCACAAACACAGAAAATATTTTTTTATTTTGATTGGAGTGCCCATTGGGGGTTATAGCACCCTTGAATGGACAATCCAGCTGGACCTTTACTTATGGGACACAGTCGCACGCTTGGTGCTGTTCCTTTTTTGATGCACGTGCAGCCACAGTGCACACAATTCACAAACATAGAAAATATTATTTTATTTTGTTTGAAGTGCCCTTTGGGGGTTACAGCACCCTTTAATGGACAAGCCATCTTGCCCTTTACTTATGGGACACAGGCGCACGCTTGGCGCTGCTCCTTTGCTGATGCAGAGGAAGCCACAATCCACACAATTCACAAAAACAGAAAATATTTTTTTATTTTGTTTGGAGTGCCCTTTGGGGGTTACAGCACCCTTTAATGGACAAGCCAGCTGGCCATTTACTTATGGGACACAGGTGCATGCTTGGTGCTGCTCCTTTGTTGATGCACGTACTGGCACAGTGCACACAATTCACAAACACAGAAAATATTTTTTTATTTTGTTTGGAGTGCCCTTTGGGGGTGACAGCACCCTTTAATGGACATGCCAGCTGGCCATTTACTTATGGGACACAGGCGCACGCTTGGCGCTCCTCCTTTGTTGATGTACGTGCAGCCACAGTGCACACAATTCACAAACACAGAAAATATTTTTTTATTTTGTTTGGAGTGCCCTTTGGGAGATACAGCACCCTTTAATGGACAAGCCAGCCGGCCCTTTACTTATGGGACACAGGCGCTCGCTTGGCGCTGCTCCTTTTTTGATACACGTGCAGCCACTGTGCACACAATTCACAAACACAGAAAATATTTTTTTATTTTGTTTGTAGTGCCCTTTGGGGGTTACAGCACCCTTTTGTGGACAAGCCAGCCGGCCCTTTACTTATGGGACACAGGCGCACGCATGGCGCTGCTCCTTTGTAGATACACGCACAGCCAAAGTGCACATAATTCACAAAGACAGAAAATATTTTTTTGTTTTGTTTGAAGTGCCCTTTGGGGGTTACAGCACCCTTTAACGGACAAGCCAGCTTGCCCTTTACTTATGGGACACAGGCGCACGCTTGGCGCTGCTCCTGTGTTGATGCACGTGCAGCCACAGTGCACATAATTCAGAAACACAGAAAATATATATTTTTTTTTGTTTGGAGAGCCCTTTGTGGGTTACTGCACCCTTTAATGGACAAGCCAGCTGGCCATTTACTTATGGGACACAGGTGCACGCTTGGCACTGCTCCTTTGTTGATGCACGTACAGCCAAAGTGCACACAATTCACAAACACAGAAAATATTTTTTTATTTTGTTTGAAGTGCCCTTTGGGGGTGACAGCACCCTTTAATGGACAAGCCAGCAGGCCCTTTACCTATGGGACACAGGCGCACGCTTGGCGCTGCTCCTTTTTTGATGCACGTGCAGGCAAAGTGCACACAATTCACAAACACAGAAAATATTTTTTTATATTATTTGCAGTAACCTTTGAGGGTTACAGCACACTTTAACGGACAAGCCAGTCGGCCCTTTACTTATGGGACACAGGCACACGCATGCCGCTGCTCCTTTGTAGATGCACTCACAGCCAAAGTGCACATAATTCACAAAGACAGAAAATATTTTTTTGTTTTGTTTGAAGTACCCTTTGGGGGTTACAGCAACCTTTAACGGACAAGCCAGCTGGCCCTTTACTTATGGGACACAGACGCACGCTTGGCGCTGCTCCTTTGTTGATGCACGTGAAGCCACAGTGCACACAATTCACAAACAAAGAAAATATTTTTTCATTTTCTTTGGAGTGGCTTTTGGGGGTGACAGCAACCTTTAATGGACAAGCCAGCCGGCCATTTACTTATGGGACACAGGTGCACGCTTGGCGCTGCTCCTTTGTTGAGGCACGTGCAGCCACAGTGCACACAATTCTCAAACACAGAAAATATTTCTTTATTTTGTTTGGAGTGCCCTTTACTTATGGGACACAGGTGCATGCTTGGTGCTGCTCCTTTTTTGATGCACGTACAGGCACAGTGCACACAATTCACAAACACAGAAAATATTTTTTTATTTTGTTTGGAGTGCCCTTTGGGGGTTATAGCACCCTTGAACGGACAAGCCAGCTGGACCTTTACTTATGGGACACAGTCGCACGCTTTGTGCTGTTCCTTTTTTGATGCACGTGCAGCCACAGTGCACACAATTCACAAACATAGAAAATATTATTTTATTTTGTTTGAAGTGCCCTTTGGGGCTTACAGCACCCTTTAATGGACAAGCCATCTTGCCCTTTACTTATGGGACACAGGCGCACGCTTGGCGCTGCTCCATTGCTGATGTAGAGGAAGCCACAATGCACACAATTCAGAAAAACAGAAAATATTTTTTTATTTTGTTTGGAGTGCCCTTTGGGGGTTACAGCACCCTTTAATGGACAAGCCAGCCGGCCATTTACTTATGGGACACAGGTGCATGCTTGGTGCTGCTCCTTTGTTGATGCACGTACTGGCACAGTGCACACAATTCACAAACACAGAAAATATTTTTTTATTTTGTTTGGAGTGCCCTTTGGGGGTGACAGCACCCTTTAATGGACAAGCCAGATGGCCATTTACTTATGGGACACAGGTGCATGCTTGGTGCTGCTCCTTTGTTGATGCACGTACTGGCACAGTGCACACAATTCACAAACACAGAAAATATTTTTTTATTTTGTTTGGAGTGCCCTTTGGGGGTGACAGCACCCTTTAATGGACAAGTCAGCCGGCCATTTACTTATGGGACACAGGTGTACGCTTGGCGCTGCTCCTTTGTTGATCCACGTACAGGCACAGTGCACACAATTCACAAACACAGAAAATATTTTTTTATTTTGTTTGAAGTGCCCTTTGGGGGTGACAGCACCCTTTAATGGACAAGCCAGCTGGCCCTTTACTTATGGGACACAGGCGCTCGCTTGGCGCTCCTCCTTTGTTAATGCTCGTGCAGCCACAGTGCACACAATTCACAAACACAGAAAATATTTTTTTATTTTATTTGGAGTGCCCTTTGGGGGTGACAGCACCCTTTAGCGGACAAGCCAGCTGGCCCTTTACTTATGGGACACAGGCGCACGCTTGGCGCTGCTCCTTTGTTGATGCACGTGCAGCCACAGTGCACACAATTCACAAACACAGAAAATATTTTTTTATTTTGTTTGGAGTGCCCTTTGGGTGTTACAGCACCCTTTAATGGACAAGCCAGCCGGCCCTTTACTTATGGGACACAGGCGCACGCTTGGCGCTGCTCCATTCTTGATGCACGTGCAGCCACTGTGCACACAATTCACAAACACAGAAAATATTTTTTTATTTTGTTTGGAGTGCCCTTAGGGGGTTACAGCACCCTTTAATGGACAAGCCAGCAGGCCCTTTACCTAAGGGACACAGGCGCACGCTTGGCGCTGCTCCTTTTTTGATGCACGTGCAGGCAAAGTGCACACAATTCACAAACACAGATAATATTTTTTTATATTATTTGCAGTAACCTTTGGGGGTTACAGCACCCTTTAACGGACAAGCCAGTCGGCCCTTTACTTATGGGACACAGGCACACGCATGCCGCTGCTCCCTTGTAGATGCACGCACAGCCAAAGTGCACATAATTCACAAAGACAGAAAATATTTTTTTGTTTTGTTTGAAGTGCCCTTTGGGGGTTACAGCACCCTTTAACAGACAAGCCAGCTGGCCCTTTACTTATGGGACACAGGCGCACGCTTGGCGCTGCTCTTTTGTTGATGCACGTGAAGCCACAGTGCACACAATTCACAAACACAGAAAATATTTTTTCATTTTGTTTGGAGTGCCCTTTGGGGGTGACAGCACCCTTTAATGGACAAGGCAGCCGGCCATTTACTTATGGGACAGAGGTGCATGCTTGGCGCTGCTCCTTTGTTGTTGCACGTACAGGCACAGTGCACACAATTCACAAACACAGAAAATATATTTTTATTTTGTTTGAAGTGCCCTTTGGGGGTGACAGCACCCTTTAATGCACAAGCCAGCTTGCCCTTTACTTATGGGACACAGGCGCTCGCTTGGCGCTCCACCTTTGTTAATGCACGTGCACCCACAGTGCACACAATTCTCAAACACAGAAAATATTTCTTTATTTTGTTTGGAGTGCCCTTTGCTGGCCCTTTACTTATGGGACACAGGCACACGCTTGGCGCTGCTCCTTTGTTGATGCACGTGCAGCCACAGTGCACACAATTCATAAACACAGAAAATATATATTTTTTTTGTTTGGAGTGCCCTTTGAGGGTTACAGCACCCTTTAATGGTCAAGCCAGCCGGCTATTTACTTATGGGACACAGGTGCATGCTTGGTGCTGCTCCTTTTTTGATGCACGTACAGGCACAGTGCACACAATTCACAAACACAGAAAATATTTTTTTATTTTGTTTGAAGTGCCCTTTGGGGGTTATAGCACCCATGAACGGACAAGCCAGCTGGACCTTTACTTATGGGACACAGTCGCACGCTTGGTGCTGTTCCTTTTTTGATGCACGTGCAGCCACAGTGCACACAATTCACAAACATAGAAAATATTATTTTATTTTGTTTGAAGTGCCCTTTGGGGGTTACAGCACCCCTTAATGGACAAGCCGTCTTGCCCTTTACTTATGGGACACAGGCGCACGCTTGGCGCTACTCCTTTGCTGATGTAGAGGAAGCCACAATGCACACAATTCACAAAAACAGAAAATATTTTTTTATTTTGTTTGGAGTGCCCTTTGGGGGTTACAGCACCCTTTAATGGACAAGCCAGCTAGCCATTTACTTATGGGACACAGGTGCATACTTGGTGCTGCTCCTTTGTTGATGCACGTACTGGCATAGTGCACACATTTCACAAACACAGAAAATATTTTTTTATTTTGTTTGGAGTGCCCTTTGGGGGTGACAGCACCCTTTAATGGACAAGCCAGCTGGCCATTTACTTATGGGACACAGGCGCACGCTTGGCGCTCCTCCTTTGTTGATGCACGTGCAGCCACAGTGCACACAATTCACAAACACAGAAAATATTTTTTTATTTTGTTTGGAGTGCCCTTTGGGGGTTACAGCACCCTTTAATGGACAAGCCAGCTGGCCCTTTACCTATGGGACACAGGCGCACGCTTGGCGCTGCTCCTTTGTTGATGCACATGCAGGCAAAGTGCACACAATTCACAAACACAGAAAATATTTTTTTATATTATTTGGAGTAACCTTTTTGGGTTACAGCACCCTTTAACGGACAAGCCAGTCGGCCCTTTACTTATGGGACACAGGCGCACGCATGGCGCTGCTCCTTTGTAGATGCACGCACAGCCAAAGTGCACATAATTCACAAAGACAGAAAATATTTTTTTGTTTTGTTTGAAGTGCCCTTTGGGGGTTACAGCACACTTTAACGGACAAGCCAGCCGGCCCTTTACTTATGGGACACAGGCGCACGCTTGGCGCTGCTCCTTTGTTGATGCACGTGCAGCCACAGTGCACATAATTCATAAACACAGAAAATATATATATTTTTTTGTTTGGAGTGCCCTTTGTGGGTTACAGCACCCTTTAATGGACAAGCCAGCTGGCCATTTACTTATGGGACACAGGTGCACGCTTGGCACTGATCCTTTGTTGATGCACGTACAGCCACAGTGCACACAATTCACAAACATAGAAAATATTTTTTTATTTTGTTTGGAGTGCCCTTTGGGGGTGACAGCACCCTTTAATGGACAAGCCAGCCGGCCATTTACTTATGGGACACAGGTGCACGCTTGGCGCTACTACTTTGTTGATGCACGTACAGGCACAGTGCACACAATTCACAAACACAGAAAATATTTTTTTATTTTGTTTGAAGTGCCCTTTGGGGGTGACAGCACCCTTTAATGGACAAGCCAGCTGGCCATTTACTTATGGGACACAGGTGCACGCTTGGCGCTACTCCTTTGTTGATGCACGTACAGGCACAGTGCACACAATTCACAAACACAGAAAATATTTTTTTATTTTGTTTGAAGTGCCCTTTGGGGGTGACAGCACCCTTTAATGGACAAGCCAGCTGGCCATTTACTTATGGGACACAGGTGCACGCTTGGCGCTACTCCTTTGTTGATGCACGTACAGGCACAGTGCACACAATTCACAAACACAGAAAATATTTTTTTATTTTGTTTGAAGTGC
This sequence comes from Taudactylus pleione, assembly GCA_031769625.1. Lineage (NCBI taxonomy): Eukaryota > Metazoa > Chordata > Amphibia > Anura > Myobatrachidae > Taudactylus > Taudactylus pleione. Next base: position 39,080 of record JAUIMM010003059.1, read on the forward strand.
CCTTTGGGGGTGACAGCACCCTTTAATGGACAAGCCAGCTGGCCCTTTACTTATGGGACACAGGCGCACGCTTGGCGCTGCTCCTTTGTTGATGCACGTGCAGCCACAGTGCACATAATTCATAAACACAGAAAATATATATATTTTTTTGTTTGGAGTGCCCTTTGTGGGTTACAGCACCCTTTAATGGACAAGCCAGCTGGCCATTTACTTATGGGACACAGGTGCACGCTTGGCACTGCTCCTTTGTTGATGCACGTACAGCCACAGTGCACACAATTCACAAACACAGAAAATATTTTTTTATTTTGTTTGGAGTGCCCTTTGGGGGTGACAGCACCCTTTAATGGACAAGCCAGCCGGCCATTTACTTATGGGACACAGGTGCACGCTTGGCGCTGCTCCTTTGTTGATGCACGTACAGGCACAGTGCACACAATTCACAAACACAGAAAATATTTTTTCATATTGTTTGGAGTGCCCTTTGGGGGATACTGCACCCTTTAATAGACAAGTCAGCCTGGCCCTTTACTTTTGGGACACAGGCGCACGCTTGGCGCTCCACCTTTGTTAATGCACGTGCACCCACAGTGCACACAATTCTCAAACACAGAAAATATTTCTTTATTTTGTTTGGAGTGCCCTTTGCTGGCCCTTTACTTATGGGACACAGGCACACGCTTGGCGCTGCTCCTTTGTTGATGCACGTGCAGCCACAGTGCACACAATTCATAAACACAGAAAATATATATTTTTTTTGTTTGGAGTGCCCTTTGAGGGTTACAACACCCTTTAATGGTCAAGCCATCCGGCCATTTACTTATGGGACACAGGTGCATGCTTGGTGCTGCTCCTTTTTTGATGCATGTACATGCACAGTGCACACAATTCACAAACACAGAAAATATTTTTTTATTTTGTTTGAAGTGCCCTTTGGGGGTTATAGCACCCATGAACGGGCAAGCCAGCTGGACCTTTACTTATGGGACACAGTCGCACGCTTGGTGCTGTTCCTTTTTTGATGCACGTGCAGCCACAGTGCACACAATTCACAAACATAGAAAATATTATTTTATTTTGTTTGAAGTGCCCTTTGGGGGTTACAGCACCCTTTAATGGACAAGCCATCTTGACCTTTACTTATGGGACCCAGGCGCACGCTTGGCGCTGCTCCTTTGCTGATGTAGAGGAAGCCACAATGCACACAATTCACAAAAACAGAAAATATTTTTTTATTTTGTTTGGAGTGCCCTTTGGGGGTTACAGCACCCTTAAATGGACAAGCCAGCCAGCCATTTACTTATGGGACACAGGTGCATGCTTGGTGCTGCTCCTTTGTTGATGCACGTACTGGCATAGTGCACACAATTCACAAACACAGAAAATATTTTTTTATTTTGTTTGGAGTGCCCTTTGGGGGTGACAGCACCCTTTAATGGACAAGCCAGCTGGCCCTTTACTTATGGGACACAGGCGCACGCTTGGCGCTCCTCCTTTGTTGATGCACATGCAGGCAAAGTGCACACAATTCACAAACACAGAAAATATTTTTTTATATTATTTGGAGTAACCTTTTTGGGTTACAGCACCCTTTAACGGACAAGCCAGTCGGCCCTTTACTTATGGGACACAGGCGCACGCATGGCGCTGCTCCTTTGTAGATGCACGCACAGCCAAAGTGCACATAATTCACAAAGACAGAAAATATTTTTTTGTTTTGTTTGAAGTGCCCTTTGGGGGTTACAGCACACTTTAACGGACAAGCCAGCCGGCCATTTACTTATGGGACACAGGCGCACGCTTGGCGCTGCTCCTTTGTTGATGCACGTGCAGCCACAGTGCACATAATTCATAAACACAGAAAATATATATATTTTTTTGTTTGGAGTGCCCTTTGTGGGTTACAGCACCCTTTAATGGACAAGCCAGCTGGCCATTTACTTATGGGACACAGGTGCACGCTTGGCACTGCTCCTTTGTTGATGCACGTACAGCCACAGTGCACACAATTCACAAACACAGAAAATATTTTTTTATTTTGTTTGGAGTGCCCTTTGGGGGTGACAGCACCCTTTAATGGACAAGCCAGCCGGCCATTTACTTATGGGACACAGGTGCACGCTTGGCGCTGCTCCTTTGTTGATGCACGTACAGGCACAGTGCACACAATTCACAAACACAGAAAATATTTTTTCATATTGTTTGGAGTGCCCTTTGGGGGATACTGCACCCTTTAATAGACAAGTCAGCCTGGCCCTTTACTTTTGGGACACAGGCGCACGCTTGGCGCTCCACCTTTGTTAATGCACGTGCACCCACAGTGCACACAATTCTCAAACACAGAAAATATTTCTTTATTTTGTTTGGAGTGCCCTTTGCTGGCCCTTTACTTATGGGACACAGGCACACGCTTGGCGCTGCTCCTTTGTTGATGCACGTGCAGCCACAGTGCACACAATTCATAAACACAGAAAATATATATTTTTTTTGTTTGGAGTGCCCTTTGAGGGTTACAACACCCTTTAATGGTCAAGCCATCCGGCCATTTACTTATGGGACACAGGTGCATGCTTGGTGCTGCTCCTTTTTTGATGCATGTACATGCACAGTGCACACAATTCACAAACACAGAAAATATATTTTTATTTTGTTTGAAGTGCCCTTTGGGGGTTATAGCACCCATGAACGGGCAAGCCAGCTGGACCTTTACTTATGGGACACAGTCGCACGCTTGGTGCTGTTCCTTTTTTGATGCACGTGCAGCCACAGTGCACACAATTCACAAACATAGAAAATATTATTTTATTTTGTTTGAAGTGCCCTTTGGGGGTTACAGCACCCTTTAATGGACAAGCCATCTTGACCTTTACTTATGGGACCCAGGTGCACGCTTGGCGCTGCTCCTTTGCTGATGTAGAGGAAGCCACAATGCACACAATTCACAAAAACAGAAAATATTTTTTTATTTTGTTTGGAGTGCCCTTTGGGGGTTACAGCACCCTTAAATGGACAAGCCAGCCAGCCATTTACTTATGGGACACAGGTGCATGCTTGGTGCTGCTCCTTTGTTGATGCACGTACTGGCATAGTGCACACAATTCACAAACACAGAAAATATTTTTTTATTTTGTTTGGAGTGCCCTTTGGGGGTGACAGCACCCTTTAATGGACAAGCCAGCTGGCCCTTTACTTATGGGACACAGGCGCACGCTTGGCGCTCCTCCTTTGTTGATGCACATGCAGGCAAAGTGCACACAATTCACAAACACAGAAAATATTTTTTTATATTATTTGGAGTAACCTTTTTGGGTTACAGCACCCTTTAACGGACAAGCCAGTCGGCCCTTTACTTATGGGACACAGGCGCACGCATGGCGCTGCTCCTTTGTAGATGCACGCACAGCCAAAGTGCACATAATTCACAAAGACAGAAAATATTTTTTTGTTTTGTTTGAAGTGCCCTTTGGGGGTTACAGCACACTTTAACGGACAAGCCAGCCGGCCATTTACTTATGGGACACAGGCGCACGCTTGGCGCTGCTCCTTTGTTGATGCACGTGCAGCCACAGTGCACATAATTCATAAACACAGAAAATATATATATTTTTTTGTTTGGAGTGCCCTTTGTGGGTTACAGCACCCTTTAATGGACAAGCCAGCTGGCCATTTACTTATGGGACACAGGTGCACGCTTGGCACTGATCCTTTGTTGATGCACGTACAGCCACAGTGCACACAATTCACAAACACAGAAAATATTATTTTATTTTGTTTGGAGTGCCCTTTGGGGGTGACAGCACCCTTTAATGGACAAGCCAGCCGGCCATTTACTTATGGGACACAGGTGCACGCTTGGCGCTACTACTTTGTTGATGCACGTACAGGCACAGTGCACACAATTCACAAACACAGAAAATATTTTTTTATTTTGTTTGAAGTGCCCTTTGGGGGTGACAGCACCCTTTAATGGACAAGCCAGCTGGCCATTTACTTATGGGACACAGGTGCACGCTTGGCGCTACTCCTTTGTTGATGCACGTACAGGCACAGTGCACACAATTCACAAACACAGAAAATATTTTTTTATTTTGTTTGAAGTGCCCTTTGGGGGTGACAGCACCCTTTAATGGACAAGCCAGCTGGCCATTTACTTATGGGACACAGGTGCACGCTTGGCGCTACTCCTTTGTTGATGCACGTACAGGCACAGTGCACACAATTCACAAACACAGAAAATATTTTTTTATTTTGTTTGAAGTGCCCTTTGGGGGTGACAGCACCCTTTAGTGGACAAGCCAGCTGGCCCTTTACTTATGGGACACAGGCGCACGCTTGGCGCTGCTACTTTGTTGATGCACGTGCAGCCACAGTGCACATAATTCATAAACACAGAAAATATATATATTTTTTTGTTTGGAGTGCCCTTTGTGGGTTACAGCACCCTTTAATGGACAAGCCAGCTGGCCCTTTACTTATGGGACACAGGCGCTCGCTTGGCGCTCCTCCTTTGTTAATGCTCGTGCAGCCACAGTGCACACAATTCACAAACACAGAAAATATTTTTTCATATTGTTTGGAGTGCCCTTTGGGGGATACTGCACCCTTTAATAGACAAGTCAGCCTGGCCCTTTACTTTTGGGACACAGGCGCACGCTTGGCGCTCCACCTTTGTTAATGCACGTGCACCCACAGTGCACACAATTCTCAAACACAGAAAATATTTCTTTATTTTGTTTGGAGTGCCCTTTGCTGGCCCTTTACTTATGGGACACAGGCACACGCTTGGCGCTGCTCCTTTGTTGATGCACGTGCAGCCACAGTGCACACAATTCATAAAAACAGAAAATATATATTTTTTTTGTTTGGAGTGCCCTTTGAGGGTTACAACACCCTTTAATGGTCAAGCCATCCGGCCATTTACTTATGGGACACAGGTGCATGCTTGGTGCTGCTCCTTTTTTGATGCATGTACATGCACAGTGCACACAATTCACAAACACAGAAAATATTTTTTTATTTTGTTTGAAGTGCCCTTTGGGGGTTATAGCACCCATGAACGGGCAAGCCAGCTGGACCTTTACTTATGGGACACAGTCGCACGCTTGGTGCTGTTCCTTTTTTGATGCACGTGCAGCCACAGTGCACACAATTCACAAACATAGAAAATATTATTTTATTTTGTTTGAAGTGCCCTTTGGGGGTTACAGCACCCTTTAATGGACAAGCCATCTTGACCTTTACTTATGGGACCCAGGCGCACGCTTGGCGCTGCTCCTTTGCTGATGTAGAGGAAGCCACAATGCACACAATTCACAAAAACAGAAAATATTTTTTTATTTTGTTTGGAGTGCCCTTTGGGGGTTACAGCACCCTTTAATGGACAAGCCAGCCAGCCATTTACTTATGGGACACAGGTGCATGCTTGGTGCTGCTCCTTTGTTGATGCACGTACTGGCATAGTGCACACAATTCACAAACACAGAAAATATTTTTTTATTTTGTTTGGAGTGCCCTTTGGGGGTGACAGCACCCTTTAATGGACAAGCCAGCTGGCCCTTTACTTATGGGACACAGGCGCACGCTTGGCGCTCCTCCTTTGTTGATGCACATGCAGGCAAAGTGCACACAATTCACAAACACAGAAAATAATTTTTTATATTATTTGGAGTAACCTTTTTGGGTTACAGCACCCTTTAACGGACAAGCCAGTCGGCCCTTTACTTATGGGACACAGGCGCACGCATGGCGCTGCTCCTTTGTAGATGCACGCACAGACAAAGTGCACATAATTCACAAAGACAGAAAATATTTTTTTGTTTTGTTTGAAGTGCCCTTTGGGGGATACAGCACACTTTAACGGACAAGCCAGCTGGCCCTTTACTTATGGGACACAGGCGCACGCTTGGCGCTGCTCCTTTGTTGATACACGTGCAGCCACAGTGCACATAATTCATAAACACAGAAAATATATATATTTTTTTGTTTGGAGTGCCCTTTATGGGTTACAGCACGCTTTAATGGACAAGCCAGCTGGCCATTTACTTATGGGACACAGGTGCACGCTTGGCACTGCTCCTTTGTTGATGCACGTACAGCCACAGTGCACACAATTCACAAACACAGAAAATATTTTTTTATTTTAATTGGAGTGCCCTTTGGGGGTTACAGCACCCTTTAATGGACAAGCCAGCTGGCCCTTTACCTATGGGACACAGGCGCACGCTTGGCGCTGCTCCTTTGTTGATGCACATGCAGGCAAAGTGCACACAATTCACAAACACAGAAAATATTTTTTTATATTATTTGGAGTAACCTTTTTGGGTTACAGCACCCTTTAACGGACAAGCCAGTCGGCCCTTTACTTATGGGACACAGGCCCACGCATGGCGCTGCTCCTTTGTAGATGCACGCACAGCCAAAGTGCACATAATTCACAAAGACAGAAAATATTTTTTTGTTTTGTTTGAAGTGCCCTTTGGGGGATACTGCACCCTTTAATAGACAAGTCAGCATGGCCCTTTACTTTTGGGACACAGGCGCACGCTTGGCGCTCCACCTTTCTTAATGCACGTGCACCCACAGTGCACACAATTCTCAAACACAGAAAATATTTCTTTATTTTGTTTGGAGTGCCCTTTGCTGGCCCTTTACTTATGGGACACAGGCACACGCTTGGCGCTGCTCCTTTGTTGATGCACGTGCAGCCACAGTGCACACAATTCATAAACACAGAAAATATATTTTTTTTTTGTTTGGAGTGCCCTTTGAGGGTTACAACACCATTTAATGGTCAAGCCATCCGGCCATTTACTTATGGGACACAGGTGCATGCTTGGCACTGCTCCTTTGTTGATGCACGTACAGCAACAGTGCACACAATTCACAAACACAGAAAATATTTTTTTATTTTGTTTGGAGTGCCCTTTGGGGGTGACAGCACCCTTTAATGGACAAGCCAGCCGGCCATTTACTTATGGGACACAGGAGCTCGCTTGGCGCTCCTCCTTTGTTAATGCTCGTGCAGCCACAGTGCACACAATTCACAAACACAGAAAATATTTTTTCATATTGTTTGGAGTGCCCTTTGGGGGATACTGCACCCTTTAATAGACAAGTCAGCCTGGCCCTTTACTTTTGGGACACAGGCGCACGCTTGGCGCTGCTCCTTTGTTGATGCACGTGCAGCCACAGTGCACACAATTCACAAACACAGAAAAAAATTTTTTATTTTGTTTGGAGTGCCCTTTGGGGGTTATAGCACCCTTTAGCGGACAAGCCAGCCTGGCCCTTTACTTATGGGCACAGGCGCACGCTTGGCGTTGCTCCTTTGTTGATGCACGTGCAGGCACAGTGCACACAATTCACAAACACAGAAAATATTTTTTTATTTTATTTGGAGTGCCCTTTGGGGGTGACAGCACCCTTTAGCGGACAAGCCAGCTGGCCCTTTACTTATGGGACACAGGCGCATGCTTGGCACTTCTCCTTTGTTGATGCACTTGCAGCAACAGTGCACACAATTCACAAACACAGAAAATACTTTTTTATTTTGTTTGGAGTGCCCTTTGGGGATACAGCACCCTTTAATGGACAAGCCAGCCGGCCCTTTACTTATGGGACACAGGCGCACGCTTGGCGCTGCTCCTTTGTTGATGCACGTGCAGCCACAGTGCACACAATTCACAAACACAGAAAATATTTTTTTATTTTGTTTGGAGTGCCCTTTCGGGGTTACAACACCCTTTAATGGACAAGCCAGACGGCCCTTTACCTATGGGGCACAGGCGCACGCTTGGCGCTGCTCCTTTATTGATGCACGTGTAGGCAAAGTGCACACAATTCACAAACACAGAAAATATTTTTTTATATTATTTGGAGTAACCTTTGGGGGTTACAGCACCCTTTAACGGACAAGCCAGTTGGCCCTTTACTAATGGGACACAGGCGCACGCATGGCGCTGCTCCTTTGTAGATGCACGCACAGCCAAAGTGCTCACAATTCACAAACACAGAAAATATATATATTTTTTTGTTTGGAGTAACCTTTGTGGGTTACAGCACCCTTTAATGGACAAGCCAGCCGGCCATTTACTTATGGGACACAGGAGCATGCTTGGCGCTGCTCCTTTGTTGATGCACGTACAAGCACAGTGCACACAATTCACAAACACAGAAAAAAATTTTTTATTTTGTTTGGAGTGCCCTTTGGGGGTGACAGCACCCTTTAATGGACAAGCCAGCTGGCCCTTTACTTATGGGACACAGGCGCTCGCTTGGTGCTCCTCCTTTGTTGATGCACGTGCAGCCACAGTGCACACAATTCACAAACACAGAAAATATCTTTTCATTTTGTTTGGAGTGCCCTTTGGGGGATACAGCACCCTTTAATGGATAAGTCAGCCTGGCCCTTTACTTTTGGGACACAGGCGCACGCTTGGCGCTGCTCCTTTGTTGATGCACGTGCAGCCACAGTGCACACAATTCACAAACACAGAAAATATTTTTTATTTTGTTTGAAGTGCCCTTTGGGGGTTATAGCACCCTTTAACGGACAAGCCAGCCGGCCCTTTACTTATGGGACACAGTCGCACGCTTGACGCTGCTCCTTTTTTGATGCACGTGCAGCCATAGTGCACACAATTCACAAACACAGAAAATATTTTTTTATTTTGTTGAAGTGCCCTTTGGGGGTAACAGCACCCTTTAATGGACACACTAGCTTGCCCTTTACTTATGGGACACAGGCGCATGCATGGCGCTGCTCCTTTGCTGATGCACGTGAAGCCACAATGCACACAATTCACAAAAACAGAAAATATTTTTTTAATTTGTTTGGAGTGCCCTTTGGGGGTTACTACACCCTTTAATGGACAAGACAGCTGGCCCTTTACTTATGGGACACAGGCGCACGCTTGGTGCTGCTCCTTTGTTGATGCACGTACAAGCACAGTGCACACAATTCACAAACACAGAAAATATTTTTTTATGTTGTTTGAAGTGCCATTTGGTGGTTACAGCACCCTTTAATGGACAAGCCAGCCGCCCCTTTACTTATGGGACACAGGCGCATGCTTGGCGTTGCTCCTTTTTTGATGCACGTGCAGGCACAGTGCACACAATTCACAAACACTGAAAATATTTTTTTATTTTGTTTGGAGTGCCCTTTGGGGGATACAGCACCCTTTAATGGACAAGCCAGCCGGCCCTTTACTTATGGGACACAGGCGCACGCTTGGCGCTGCTCCTTTCTTGATGCACGTGCAGCCACTGTGCACACAACTCACAAACACAGAAAATATTTTTTTATTTTGTTTGTAGTGCCCTTTGGGGGTTACAGCACCTTTTAATGGACAAGCCAGCCGGACCTTTACCTATGGGACACAGGCGCACGCTTGGCGCTGCTCTTTTGTTGATGCACGTGCAGGCAAAGTGCACACAATTCACAAACACAGAAAATATTTTTTTATATTATTTGGAGTAACCTTTTTGGGTTACAGCACCCTTTAACGGACAAGCCAGTCGGCCCTTTACTTATGGGACACAGGCGCACGCATGGCGCTGCTCCTTTGTAGATGCACGGACAGCCAAAGTGCACATAATTCACAAAGACAGAAAATATTTTTATGTTTTGTTTGAAGTGCCCTTTGGGGGTTACAGCACCGTTTAACGGACAAGCCAGCTGGCCCTTTACTTATGGGACACAGGCGCACACTTGGCGCTGCTCCTTTGTTGATGCACGTGCAGCCACAGTGCACATAATTCATAAACACAGAAAATATATATATTTTTTTGTTTGGAGTGCCCTTTGTGGGTTACAGCACCCTTTAATGGACAAGCCAGAAGGCCATTTACTTATGGGACACAGGTGCACGCTTGGCACTGCTCCTTTGTTGATGTACGTGCAGCCACAGTGCACACAATTCACAAACACAGAAAATATTTTTTTATTTTCTTTGGAGTGCCCTTTGGGGGTGACAGCACCCTTTAATGGACAAGTCAGCCGGCCATTTACTTATGGGACACAGGTGCACGCTTGGCGCTGCTCCTTTGTTGATGCACGTACAGGCACAGTGCACACAATTCACAAACACAGAAAATATTTTTTTATTTTGTTTGGAGTGCCCTTTGGGGGTGACAGCACCCTTTAATGGACAAGTCAGCCGGCCATTTACTTATGGGATACAGGTGCACGCTTGGCGCTGCTCCTTTGTTGATGCACATACAGGCAAAGTGCACACAATTCACAAACACAGAAAATATTTTTTTATATTATTTGGAGTAACCTTTGGGGGTTACAGCACCCTTTAACGGACAAGCCAGTTGGCCCTTTACTTATGGGACACAGGCGCATGCATGGCGCTGCTCCTTTGTAGATGCACGCACAGCCAAAGTGCACACAATTCACATACACAGAAAACATATATTTTTTTTTGTTTGGAGTAACCTTTGTGGGTTACAGCACCCTTTAATGGACAAGCCAGCCGGCCATTTACTTATGGGACACAGGAGCATGCTTGGCGCTGCTCCTTTGTTGATGCACGTACAAGCACAGTGCACACAATTCACAAACACAGAAAATATTTTTTTATTTTGTTTGGAGTGCTCTTTGGGGGTGACAGCACCCTTTAATGGACAAGCCAGCTGGCCCTTTACTTATGGGACACAGGCGCTTGCTTGGCGCTCCTCCTTTGTTGATGCACGTGCAGCCACAGTGCACACAATTCACAAACACAGAAAATATTTTTTATTTTGTTTGAAGTGCCCTTTGGGGGTTATAGCACACTTTAACGGACAAGACAGCTGGCCCTTTACTTATGGGACACAGTCGCACGCTTGACGCTGCTCCATTTTTGATGCACGTGCAGCCATAGTGCACACAATTCACAAACACAGAAAATATTTTTTTATTTTGTTGAAGTGCCCTTTGGGGGTAACAGCACCCTTTAATGGACACACTAGCTTGCCCTTTACTTATGGGACACAGGCGCACGCATGGCGCTGCTCCTTTGCTGATGCACGTGAAGCCACAATGCACACAATTCACAAAAACAGAAATTTTTTTTTTAATTTGTTTGGAGTGCCCTTTGGGGGTTACTACACCATTTAACGGACAAGACAGCTGGCCCTTTACTTATGGGACACAGGCGCACGCTTGGCGTTGCTCCTTTTTTGATGCACGTGCAGGCACAGTGCACACAATTCACAAACACTGAAAATATTTTTTTATTTTGTTTGGAGTGCCCTTTGGGGGATACAGCACCCTTTAATGGACAAGCCAGCCGGCCCTTTACTTATGGGACACAGGCGCACGCTTGGCGCTGCTCCTTTCTTGATGCACGTGCAGCCACTGTGCACACAATTCACAAACACAGAAAATATTTTTTTATTTTGTTTGGAGTGCCCTTTGGGGGTTACAGCACCTTTTAGTGGACAAGCCAGCCGGACCTTTACCTATGGGACACAGGCGCACGCTTGGCGCTGCTCTTTTGTTGATGCACGTGCAGGCAAAGTGCACACAATTCACAAACACAGAAAATATTTTTTTATATTATTTGGAGTAACCTTTTTGGGTTACAGCACCCTTTAACGGACAAGCCAGTCGGCCCTTTACTTATGGGACACAGGCGCACGCATGGCGCTGCTCCTTTGTAGATGCACGCACAGCCAAAGTGCACATAATTCACAAAGACAGAAAATATTTGTTTGTTTTGTTTGAAGTGCCCTTTGGGGGTTACAGCACCATTTAACGGACAAGCCAGCTTTCCATTTACTTATGGGACACAGGCGCACGCTTGGCGCTGCTCCTTTGTTGATGCACGTGCAGCCACAGTGCACATAATTCATTAACACAGAAAATATATATTTTTATTGGTTTGGAGTGCCCTTTGTGGGTTACAGCACGCTTTAATGGACAAGCCAGAAGGCCATTTACTTATGGGACACAGGTGCACGCTTGGCACTGCTCCTTTGTTGATGTACGTGCAGCCACAGTGCACACAATTCACAAACACAGAAAATATTTTTTTATTTTGTTTGAAGTGCCCTTTGGGGGTGACAGCACCCTTTAATGGACAAGTCAGCCGGCCATTTACTTATGGGACACAGGTGCACGCTTGGCGCTGCTCCTTTGTTGATGCACGTACAGGCACAGTGCACACAATTCACAAACACAGAAAATATTTTTTTATTTTGTTTGAAGTGCCCTTTGGGGGTGACAGCACCCTTTAATGGACAAGCCAGCCGCCCCTTTACTTATGGGACACAGGCGCACGCTTGGCGCTGCTCCTTTCTTGATGCACGTGCAGCCACTGTGCACACAATTCACAAACACAGAAAATATTTTTTTATTTTGATTGGAGTGCCCTTTGGGGGTTACAGCACCTTTTAGTGGACAAGCCAGCCGGACCTTTACCTATGGGACACAGGCGCACGCTTAGCGCTGCTCTTTTGTTGATGCACGTGCAGGCAAAGTGCACACAATTCACAAACACAGAAAATATTTTTTTATATTATTTGGAGTAACCTTTTTGGGTTACAGCACCCTTTAACGGACAAGCCAGTCGGCCCTTTACTTATGGGACACAGGCGCACGCATGGCGCTGCTCCTTTGTAGATGCACGCACAGCCAAAATGCACATAATTCACAAAGACAGAAAATATTTTTTTGTTTTGTTTGAAGTGCCCTTTGGGGGTTACAGCACCATTTAACGGAGAAGCCAGCTTGCCATTTACTTATGGGACACAGGCGCACGCTTGGCGCTGCTCCTTTGTTGATGCACTTGCAGCCACAGTGCACATAATTCATAAACACAGAAAATATATATTTTTATTGGTTTGGAGTACCCTTTGTGGGTTACAGCACCCTTTAATGGACAAGCCAGAAGGCCATTTACTTATGGGACACAGGTGCACGCTTGGCGCTGCTCCTTTGTTGATGTACGTGCAGCCACAGTGCACACAATTCACAAACACAGAAAATATTTTTTTATTTTGTTTGAAGTGCCCTTTGGGGGTGACAGCACCCTTTAATGGACAAGTCAGCCGGCCATTTACTTATGGGACACAGGTGCACGCTTGGCGCTGCTCCTTTGTTGATGCACGTACAGGCACAGTGCACACAATTCACAAATACAGAAAATATTTTTTTCTTTTGTTTGAAGTGCCCTTTGGGGGTGACAGCACCCTTTAATGGACAAGCCAGCTGGCCCTTTACTTATGGGACACAGGCGCTCGCTTGGCGCTCCTCCTTTGTTAATGCACGTGCAGCCACAGTGCACACAATTCACAAACACAGAAAATATTTTTTCATATTGTTTGGAGTGCCCTTTGGGGGATACTGCACCCTTTAATGGACAAGTCAGCCAGGCCCTTTACTTTTGGGACACAGGCGCACGCTTGGCGCTCCTCCTTTGTTGATGCACGTGCAGGCACAGTGCGCATAATTCACAAACACAGAAAATATTTTTTTAATTTGTTTGGAGTGCCCTTTGGGGATTATAGCACCCTTTAGCGGACAAGCCAGCCTGGCCCTTTACTTATGGGCACAGGCGCACGCTTGGCGTTGCTCCTTTGTTGATGCACGTGCAGGCACAGTGCACACAATTCACAAACACAGAAAATATTTTTTTATTTTATTTGGAGTGCCCTTTGGGGGTGACAGCACCCTTTAGCGGACAAGCCAGCTGGCCCTTTACTTATGGGACACAGGCGCTCGCTTGGCGCTGCTCCTTTGTTGATGCACGTGCAGCCACAGTGCACACAATTCACAAACACAGAAAATACTTTTTTATTTTGTTTGGAGTGCCCTTTGGGGGATACAGCACCCTTTAATTGACAAGCCAGCCGGCCCTTTACTTATGGGACACAGGCGCACGCTTGGCGCTGCTCCTTTGTTGATGCACGTGCAGCCACAGTGCAAACAATTCACAAACACAGAAAATATTTTTTAAATTTTGTTTGGAGTGCCCTTTGGGGGTTACAGCACCCTTTAATGGACAAGCTGGCCGGCCCTTTACCTATGGGACACAGGCGCACGCTTGGCGCTGCTCCTTTATTGATGCACGTGCAGGCAAAGTGCACACAATTCACAAACACACAAAATATTTTTTTATATTATTTGGAGTAACCTTTGGGGGTTACAGCACCCTTTAACGGACAAGCCAGTCGGCCCTTTACTTATGGGACACAGGCGCACGCATGGCGCTGCTCCTTTGTAGATGCACGCACAGCCAAAGTGCACACTATTCACAAACACAGAAAATATATATTTTTTTTTGTTTGGAGTAACCTTTGTGGGTAACAGCACCCTTTAATGGACAAGCCAGCCGGCCCTTCACTTATGGGACACAGGAGCATGCTTGGCGCTGCTCCTTTGTTGATGCACGTACAGGCACAGTGCACACAATTCACAAACACAGAAAATATTTTTTTATTTTGTTTGGAGTGCCCTTTGGGGGTGACAGCACCCTTTAATGGACAAGCCAGCTGGCCCATTACTTAAGGGACACAGGCGCTCGCTTGGCGCTCCTCCTTTGTTGATGCAAGTGCAGCCACAGTGCACACAATTCACAAACACAGAAAATATTTTTTCATTTTGGTTGGAGTGCCCTTTGGGGGATACAGCACCCTTTAATGGACAAGTCAGTCTGGCCCTTTACTTTTGGGACACAGGCGCACGCTTGGCGCTGCTTCGTTGTTGATGCACGTGCAGCCACAGTGCACACAATTCACAAACACAGAAAATATTTTTTTATTTTGTTTGAAGTGCCCTTTGGGGGTTATAGCACCCTTTAACGGACAAGCCAGCCGGCCCTTTACTTATGGGACACAGTCGCATGCTTGACGCTGCTCCTTTTTTGATGCACGTGCAGCCACAGTGCACACAATTCACAAACACAGAAAATATTTTTTTATTTTGTTGAAGTGCCCTTTGGGGGTTACAGCACCCTTTAATGGACATGCTAGCTTGCCCCTTACTTATGGGACACAGGCGCACGCTTGGCGCTTCTCCTTTGCTGATGCACGTGAAGCCACAATGCACACAATTCACAAAAACAGAAAATATTTTTTTAATTTGTTTGGAGTGCCCTTTGGGGGTTACTACACCCTTTAACTGACAAGACAGCTGGCCCTTTACTTATGGGACACAGGCGCACGCTTGGTGCTGCTCCTTTGTTGATGCACGTGCAGCCACAGTGCACACAATTCACAAACACAGAAAATATTTTTTTTATGTTGTTTGTAGTGCCATTTGGGGGTTACAGCACCCTTTAATGGACAAGCCAGCCGCCCCTTTACTTATGGGACACAGGCGCACGCTTGGCGTTGCTCCTTTTTTGATGCACGTGCAGGCACAGTGCACACAATTCACAAACTCTGAAAATATTTTTTTATTTTGTTTGGAGTGCCCTTTGGGGGATACAGCACCCTTTAATGGACAAGCCAGCCGGATCTTTACTTATGGGACACAGGCGCACGCTTGGCGCTGCTCCTTTCTTGATGCACGTGCAGCCACTGTGCATACAACTCACAAACACAGAAATGATTTTTTTATTTTGTTTGGAGTGCCCTTTGGTGGTTACAGCACCTTTTAATGGACAAGCCAGCCGGACCTTTACCTATGGGACACAGGCGCACGCTTGGCGCTGCTCCTTTGTTGATGCACGTGCATGCAAAGTGCACACAATTCACAAACACAGAAAATATTTTTTTATATTATTTGGAGTAACCTTTCTGGGTTACAGCACCCTTTAACGGACAAGCCAGTCGGCCCTTTACTTATGGGACACAGGCGCACGCATGGCGCTGCTCCTTTGTAGATGCACGCACAGCCAAAGTGCACATAATTCACAAAGACAGAAAATATTTTTTTGTTTTCTTTGAAGTGCCCTTTGGGGGTTACAGCACCGTTTAACGGACAAGCCAGCTGGCCCTTTACTTATGGGACACAGGCGCACGCTTGGCGCTGCTCCTTTGTTGATGCACGTGCAGCCACAGTGCACATAATTCATAAACACAGAAAATATATATTTTTTTTTGTTTGGAGTGCCCTTTGTGGGTTACAGCACCCTTTAATGGACAAGCCAGAAGGCCATTTACTTATGGGACACAGGTGCACGCTTGGCGCTGCTCCTTTGTTGATGCACATACAGGCACAGTGCACACAATTCACAAACACAGAAAATATTTTTTTATTTTGTTTGGAGTGCCCTTTGGGGGTGACAGCACCCTTTAATGGACAAGTCAGCCGGCCATTTACTTATGGGACACAGGTGCACGCTTGGCGCTGCTCCTTTGTTGATGCACATACAGGCAAAGTGCACACAATTCACAAACACAGAAAATATTTTTTTATATTATTTGGAGTAACCTTTGGGGGTTACAGCACCCTTTAACGGACAAGCCAGTCGGCCCTTTACTTATGGGACACAGGCGCACGCATGGCGCTGCTCCTTTGTAGATGCACGCACAGCCAAAGTGCACATAATTCACAAAGACAGAAAATATTTTTTTGTTTTCTTTGAAGTGCCCTTTGGGGGTTACAGCACCGTTTAACGGACAAGCCAGCTGGCCCTTTACTTATGGGACACAGGCGCACGCTTGGCGCTGCTCCTTTGTTGATGCACGTGCAGCCACAGTGCACATAATTCATAAACACAGAAAATATATATTTTTTTTTTGTTTGGAGTGCCCTTTGTGGGTTACAGCACCCTTTAATGGACAAGCCAGAAGGCCATTTACTTATGGGACACAGGTGCACGCTTGGCACTGCTCCTTTGTTGATGTACGTGCAGCCACAGTGCACACAATTCACAAACACAGAAAATATTTTTTTATTTTGTTTGGAGTGCCCTTTGGGGGTGACAGCACCCTTTAATGGACAAGTCAGCCGGCCATTTACTTATGGGACACAGGTGCACGCTTGGCGCTGCTCCTTTGTTGATGCACATACAGGCACAGTGCACACAATTCACAAACACAGAAAATATTTTTTTATTTTGTTTGGAGTGCCCTTTGGGGGTGACAGCACCCTTTAATGGACAAGTCAGCCGGCCATTTACTTATGGGACACAGGTGCACGCTTGGCGCTGCTCCTTTGTTGATGCACATACAGGCAAAGTGCACACAATTCACAAACACAGAAAATATTTTTTTATATTATTTGGAGTAACCTTTGGGGGTTACAGCACCCTTTAACGGACAAGCCAGCTGGCCCTTTACTTATGGGACACAGGCGCTCGCTTGGCGCTCCTCCTTTGTTGATGCACGTGCATGCAAAGTGCACACAATTCACAAACACAGAAAATATTTTTTTATATTATTTGGAGTAACCTTTTTGGGTTACAGCACCCTTTAACGGACAAGCCAGTCAGCCCTTTACTTATGGGACACAGGCGCATGCATGGCGCTGCTCCTTTGTAGATGCACGCACAGCCAAAGTGCACATAATTCACAAAGACAGAAAATATTTTTTTGTTTTCTTTGAAGTGCCCTTTGGGGGTTACAGCACCGTTTAACGGACAAGCCAGCCGGCTCTTTACTTATGGGACACAGGCGCACGCTTGGCGCTGCTCCTTTCTTGATGCACGTGCAGCCACTGTGCATACAACTCACAAACACAGAAATGATTTTTTTATTTTGTTTGGAGTGCCCTTTGGGGGTTACAGCACCTTTTAATGGACAAGCCAGCCGGACCTTTACCTATGGGACACAGGCGCACGCTTGGCGCTGCTCCTTTGTTGATGCACGTGCATGCAAAGTGCACACAATTCACAAACACAGAAAATATTTTTTTATATTATTTGGAGTAACCTTTTTGGGTTACAGCACCCTTTATCGGACAAGCCAGTCGGCCCTTTACTTATGGGACACAGGCGCACGCATGGCGCTGCTCCTTTGTAGATGCACGCACAGCCAAAGTGCACATAATTCACAAAGACAGAAAATATTTTTTTGTTTTCTTTGAAGTGCCCTTTGGGGGTTACAGCACCGTTTAACGGACAAGCCAGCTGGCCCTTTACTTATGGGACACAGGCGCACGCTTGGCGCTGCTCCTTTGTTGATGCACGTGCAGCCACAGTGCACATAATTCATAAACACAGAAAATATATATTTTTTTTTGTTTGGAGTGCCCTTTGTGGGTTACAGCACCCTTTAATGGACAAGCCAGAAGGCCATTTACTTATGGGACACAGGTGCATGCTTGGCACTGCTCCTTTGTTGATGTACGTGCAGCCACAGTGCACACAATTCACAAACACAGAAAATATTTTTTTATTTTGTTTGGAGTGCCCTTTGGGGGTGACAGCACCCTTTAATGGACAAGTCAGCCGGCCATTTACTTATGGGACACAGGTGCACGCTTGGCGCTGCTCCTTTGTTGATGCACATACAGGCACAGTGCACACAATTCACAAACACAGAAAATATTTTTTTATTTTGTTTGGAGTGCCCTTTGGGGGTGACAGCACCCTTTAATGGACAAGTCAGCCGGCCATTTACTTATGGGACACAGGTGCACGCTTGGCGCTGCTCCTTTGTTGATGCACATACAGGCAAAGTGCACACAATTCACAAACACAGAAAATATTTTTTTATATTATTTGGAGTAACCTTTGGGGGTTACAGCACCCTTTAACGGACAAGCCAGTCGGCCCTTTACTTATGGGACACAGGCGCACGCATGGCGCTGCTCCTTTGTAGATGCACGCACAGCCAAAGTGCACACAATTCACAAACACAGAAAACATATATATTTTTTTGTTTGGAGTAACCTTTGTGGGTTACAGCACCCTTTAATGGACAAGCCAGCCGGCCATTTACTTATGGGACACAGGAGCATGCTTGGCGCTGCTCCTTTGTTGATGCACGTACAAGCACAGTGCACACAATTCACAAACACAGAAAATATTTTTTTATTTTGTTTGGAGTGCTCTTTGGGGGTGACAGCACCCTTTAATGGACAAGCCAGCTGGCCCTTTACTTATGGGACACAGGCGCTCGCTTGGCGCTCCTCCTTTGTTGATGCACGTGCAGCCACAGTGCACACAATTCACAAACACAGAAAATATTTTTTATTTTGTTTGAAGTGCCCTTTGGGGGTTATAGCACACTTTAACGGACAAGCCAGCCGGCCCTTTACTTATGGGACACAGTCGCACGCTTGACGCTGCTCCTTTTTTGATGCACGTGCAGCCACTGTGCACACAATTCACAAACACAGAAAATATTTTTTTATTTTGTTGAAGTGCCCTTTGGGGGTAACAGCACCCTTTAATGGACACAATAGCTTGCCCTTTACTTATGGGACACAGGCGCACGCATGGCGCTGCTCCTTTGCTGATGCACGTGAAGCCACAATGCACACAATTCACAAAAACAGAAAATATTTTTTTAATTTGTTTGGAGTGCCCTTTGGGGGTTACTACACCCTTTAACGGACAAGACAACTGGCCTTTACTTATGGGACACAGGCGCACGCTTGGTGCTGCTCCTTTGTTGATGCACATACAAGCACAGTGCACACAATTCACAAACACAGAAAATATTTTTTTATGTTGTTTGAAGTGCCATTTGGGGGATACAGCACCCTTTAATGGACAAGCCAGCCGCCCCTTTACTTATGGGACACAGGTGCACGCTTGGCGTTGCTCCTTTTTTGATGCACGTGCAGGCACAGTGCACACAATTCACAAACACTGAAAATATTTTTTTATTTTGTTTGGAGTGCCCTTTGGGGGATACAGCACCCTTTAATGGACAAGCCAGCCGGCCCTTTACTTATGGGAAACAGGCGCACGCTTGGCGCTGCTCCTTTCTTGATGCACGTGCAGCCACTGTGCACACAATTCACAAACACAGAAAATATTTTTTTATTTTATTTGGAGTGCCCTTTGGGGGTTACAGCACCTTTTAGTGGACAAGCCAGCCGGACCTTTACCTATGGGACACAGGTGCACGCTTGGAGCTGCTCTTTTGTTGATGCACGTGCAGGCAAAGTGCACACAATTCACAAACACAGAAAATATTTTTTTATATTATTTGGAGTAACCTTTTTGGGTTACAGCACCCTTTAACGGACAATCCAGTCGGCCCTTTACTTATGGGACCCAGGCGCACGCATGGCGCTGCTCCTTTGTAGATGCACGCACAGCCAAAGTGCACATAATTCACAAAGACAGAAAATATTTTTTTGTTTTGTTTGAAGTGCCCTTTGGGGGTTACAGCACCGTTTAACGGACAAGCCAGCTTGCCCTTTACTTATGGGACACAGGCGCACGCTTGGCGCTGCTCCTTTGTTGATGCACGTGCAGCCACAGTGCACATAATTCATAAACACAGAAAATATATATATTTTTTTGTTTGGAGTGCCCTTTGTGGGTTACAGCACCCTTTAATGGACAAGCCAGAAGGCCATTTACTTCTGGGACACAGGTGCACGCTTGGCACTGCTCCTTTGTTGATGTACGTGCAGCCACAGTGCACACAATTCACAAACACAGAAAATATTTTTTTATTTTGTTTGAAGTGCCCTTTGGGGGTGACAGCACCCTTTAATGGACAAGTCAGCCGGCCATTTACTTATGGGACACGGGTGCACGCTTGGCGCTGCTCCTTTTTTGATGCACGTGCAGGCACAGTGCACACAATTCACAAACTCTGAAAATATTTTTTTATTTTGTTTGGAGTGCCCTTTGGGGGATACAGCACCCTTTAATGGACAAGCCAGCCGGCTCTTTACTTATGGGACACAGGCGCACGCTTGGCGCTGCTCCTTTCTTGATGCACGTGCAGCCACTGTGCATACAACTCACAAACACAGAAATGATTTTTTTATTTTGTTTGGAGTGCCCTTTGGGGGTTACAGCACCTTTTAATGGACAAGCCAGCCGGACCTTTACCTATGGGACACAGGCGCATGCTTGGCGCTGCTCCTTTGTTGATGCACGTGCATGCAAAGTGCACACAATTCACAAACAGAGAAAATATTTTTTTATATTATTTGGAGTAACCTTTTTGGGTTACAGCACCCTTTAACGGACAAGCCAGTCGGCCCTTTACTTATGGGACACAGGCGCACGCATGGCGCTGCTCCTTTGTAGATGCACGCACAGCCAAAGTGCACATAATTCACAAAGACAGAAAATATTTTTTTGTTTTCTTTGAAGTGCCCTTTGGGGGTTACAGCACCGTTTAACGGACAAGCCAGCTGGCCCTTAACTTATGGGACACAGGCGCACGCTTGGCGCTGCTCCTATGTTGATGCACGTGCAGCCACAGTGCACATAATTCATAAACACAGAAAATATATTTTTTTTTTTGTTTGGAGTGCCCTTTGTGGGTTACAGCACCCTTTAATGGACAAGCCAGAAGGCCATTTACTTATGGGACACAGGTGCACGCTTGGCACTGCTCCTTTGTTGATGTATGTGCAGCCACAGTGCACACAATTCACAAACACAGAAAATATTTTTTTATTTTGTTTGGAGTGCCCTTTGGGGGTGACAGCACCCTTTAATGGACAAGTCAGCCGGCCATTTACTTATGGGACACAGGTGCACGCTTGGCGCTGCTCCTTTGTTGATGCACATACAGGCACAGTGCACACAATTCACAAACACAGAAAATATTTTTTTATTTTGTTTGGAGTGCCCTTTGGGGGTGACAGCACCCTTTAATGGACAAGTCAGCCGGCCATTTACTTATGGGACACAGGTGCACGCTTGGCGCTGCTCCTTTGTTGATGCACATACAGGCAAAGTGCACACAATTCACAAACACAGAAAATATTTTTTTATATTATTTGGAGTAACCTTTGGGGGTTACAGCACCCTTTAACGGACAAGCCAGTCGGCCCTTTACTTATGGGACACAGGCGCACGCATGGCGCTGCTCCTTTGTAGATGCACGCACAGCCAAAGTGCACACAATTCACAAACACAGAAAACATAAAAAATTTTTTGTTTGGAGTAACCTTTGTGGGTTACAGCACCCTTTAATGGACAAGCCAGCCGGCCATTTACTTATGGGACACAGGAGCATGCTTGGCGCTGCTCCTTTGTTGTTGCACGTACAAGCACAGTGCACACAATTCACAAACACAGAAAATATTTTTTTATTTTGTTTGGAGTGCTCTTTGGGGGTGACAGCACCCTTTAATGGACAAGCCAGCTGGCCCTTTACTTATGGGACACAGGCGCTCGCTTGGCGCTCCTCCTTTGTTGATGCACGTGCAGCCACAGTGCACACAATTCACAAACACAGAAAATATTTTTTATTTTGTTTGAAGTGCCCTTTGGGGGTTATAGCACACTTTAACGGACAAGCCAGCCGGCCCTTTACTTATGGGACACAGTCGCACGCTTGACGCTGCTCCTTTTTTGATGCACGTGCAGCCATAGTGCACACAATTCACAAACACAGAAAATATTTTTTTATTTTGTTGAAGTGCCCTTTGGGGGTAACAGCACTCTTTAATGGACACAATAGCTTGCCCTTTACTTATGGGACACAGGCACACGCATGGCGCTGCTCCTTTGCTGATGCACGTGAAGCCACAATGCACACAATTCACAAAAACAGAAAATATTTTTTTAATTTGTTTGGAGTGCCCTTTGGGGGTTACTACACCCTTTAACGGACAAGACAGCTGGCCTTAACTTATGGGACACAGGCGCACGCTTGGTGCTGCTCCTTTGTTGATGCACATACAAGCACAGTGCACACAATTCACAAACACAGAAAATATTTTTTTATGTTGTTTGAAGTGCCATTTGGGGGTTACAGCACCCTTTAATGGACAAGCCAGCCGCCCCTTTACTTATGGGACACAGGCGCACGCTTGGCATTGCTCCTTTTTTGATGCACGTGCAGGCACAGTGCACACAATTCACAAACACTGAAAATATTTTTTTATTTTGTTTGGAGTGCCCTTTGGGGGATACAGCACCCTTTAATGGACAAGCCAGCCGGCCCTTTACTTATGGGAAACAGGCGCACGCTTGGCGCTGCTCCTTTCTTGATGCACGTGCAGCCACTGTGCACACAATTCACAAACACAGAAAATATTTTTTTATTTTGTTTGGAGTGCCCTGTGGGGGTTACAGCACCTTTTAGTGGACAAGCCAGCCGGACCTTTACCTATGGGACACAGGCGCACGCTTGGAGCTGCTCTTTTCTTGATGCACGTGCAGGCAAAGTGCACACAATTCACAAACACAGAAAATATTTTTTTATATTATTTGGAGTAACCTTTTTGGGTTACAGCACCCTTTAACGGACAATCCAGTCGGCCCTTTACTTATGGGACCCAGGCGCACGCATGGCGCTGCTCCTTTGTAGATGCACGCACAGCCAAAGTGCACATAATTCACAAAGACAGAAAATATTTTTTTGTTTTGTTTGAAGTGCCCTTTGGGGGTTACAGCACCGTTTAACGGACAAGCCAGCTTGCCCTTTACTTATGGGACACAGGCGCACGCTTGGCGCTGCTCCTTTGTTGATGCACGTGCAGCCACAGTGCACATAATTCATAAACACAGAAAATATATATATTTTTTTGTTTGGAGTGCCCTTTGTGGGTTACAGCACCCTTTAATGGACAAGCCAGAAGGCCATTTACTTCTGGGACACAGGTGCACGCTTGGCACTGCTCCTTTGTTGATGTACGTGCAGCCACAGTGCACACAATTCACAAACACAGAAAATATTTTTTTATTTTGTTTGAAGTGCCCTTTGGGGGTGACAGCACCCTTTAATGGACAAGTCAGCCGGCCATTTACTTATGGGACACGGGTGCACGCTTGGCGCTGCTCCTTTTTTGATGCACGTGCAGGCACAGTGCACACAATTCACAAACTCTGAAAATATTTTTTTATTTTGTTTGGAGTGCCCTTTGGGGGATACAGCACCCTTTAATGGACAAGCCAGCCGGCTCTTTACTTATGGGACACAGGCGCACGCTTGGCGCTGCTCCTTTCTTGATGCACGTGCAGCCACTGTGCATACAACTCACAAACACAGAAATGATTTTTTTATTTTGTTTGGAGTGCCCTTTGGGGGTTACAGCACCTTTTAATGGACAAGCCAGCCGGACCTTTACCTATGGGACACAGGCGCATGCTTGGCGCTGCTCCTTTGTTGATGCACGTGCATGCAAAGTGCACACAATTCACAAACAGAGAAAATATTTTTTTATATTATTTGGAGTAACCTTTTTGGGTTACAGCACCCTTTAACGGACAAGCCAGTCGGCCCTTTACTTATGGGACACAGGCGCACGCATGGCGCTGCTCCTTTGTAGATGCACGCACAGCCAAAGTGCACATAATTCACAAAGACAGAAAATATTTTTTTGTTTTCTTTGAAGTGCCCTTTGGGGGTTACAGCACCGTTTAACGGACAAGCCAGCTGGCCCTTAACTTATGGGACACAGGCGCACGCTTGGCGCTGCTCCTATGTTGATGCACGTGCAGCCACAGTGCACATAATTCATAAACACAGAAAATATATATTTTTTTTTGTTTGGAGTGCCCTTTGTGGGTTACAGCACCCTTTAATGGACAAGCCAGAAGGCCATTTACTTATGGGACACAGGTGCACGCTTGGCACTGCTCCTTTGTTGATGTATGTGCAGCCACAGTGCACACAATTCACAAACACAGAAAATATTTTTTTATTTTGTTTGGAGTGCCCTTTGGGGGTGACAGCACCCTTTAATGGACAAGTCAGCCGGCCATTTACTTATGGGACACAGGTGCACGCTTGGCGCTGCTCCTTTGTTGATGCACATACAGGCACAGTGCACACAATTCACAAACACAGAAAATATTTTTTTATTTTGTTTGGAGTGCCCTTTGGGGGTGACAGCACCCTTTAATGGACAAGTCAGCCGGCCATTTACTTATGGGACACAGGTGCACGCTTGGCGCTGCTCCTTTGTTGATGCACATACAGGCAAAGTGCACACAATTCACAAACACAGAAAATATTTTTTTATATTATTTGGAGTAACCTTTGGGGGTTACAGCACCCTTTAACGGACAAGCCAGTCGGCCCTTTACTTATGGGACACAGGCGCACGCATGGCGCTGCTCCTTTGTAGATGCACGCACAGCCAAAGTGCACACAATTCACAAACACAGAAAACATAAAATTTTTTTTGTTTGGAGTAACCTTTGTGGGTTACAGCACCCTTTAATGGACAAGCCAGCCGGCCATTTACTTATGGGACACAGGAGCATGCTTGGCGCTGCTCCTTTGTTGTTGCACGTACAAGCACAGTGCACACAATTCACAAACACAGAAAATATTTTTTTATTTTGTTTGGAGTGCTCTTTGGGGGTGACAGCACCCTTTAATGGACAAGCCAGCTGGCCCTTTACTTATGGGACACAGGCGCTCGCTTGGCGCTCCTCCTTTGTTGATGCACGTGCAGCCACAGTGCACACAATTCACAAACACAGAAAATATTTTTTATTTTGTTTGAAGTGCCCTTTGGGGGTTATAGCACACTTTAACGGACAAGCCAGCCGGCCCTTTACTTATGGGACACAGTCGCACGCTTGACGCTGCTCCTTTTTTGATGCACGTGCAGCCATAGTGCACACAATTCACAAACACAGAAAATATTTTTTTATTTTGTTGAAGTGCCCTTTGGGGGTAACAGCACTCTTTAATGGACACAATAGCTTGCCCTTTACTTATAGGACACAGGCACACGCATGGCGCTGCTCCTTTGCTGATGCACGTGAAGCCACAATGCACACAATTCACAAAAACAGAAAATATTTTTTTAATTTGTTTGGAGTGCCCTTTGGGGGTTACTACACCCTTTAACGGACAAGACAGCTGGCCTTAACTTATGGGACACAGGCGCACGCTTGGTGCTGCTCCTTTGTTGATGCACATACAAGCACAGTGCGCACAATTCACAAACACAGAAAATATTTTTTTATGTTGTTTGAAGTGCCATTTGGGGGTTACAGCACCCTTTAATGGACAAGCCAGCCGCCCCTTTACTTATGGGACACAGGCGCACGCTTGGCATTGCTCCTTTTTTGATGCACGTGCAGGCACAGTGCACACAATTCACAAACACTGAAAATATTTTTTTATTTTGTTTGGAGTGCCCTTTGGGGGATACAGCACCCTTTAATGGACAAGCCAGCCGGCCCTTTACTTATGGGAAACAGGCGCACGCTTGGCGCTGCTCCTTTCTTGATGCACGTGCAGCCACTGTGCACACAATTCACAAACACAGAAAATATTTTTTTATTTTGTTTGGAGTGCCCTGTGGGGGTTACAGCACCTTTTAGTGGACAAGCCAGCCGGACCTTTACCTATGGGACACAGGCGCACGCTTGGAGCTGCTCTTTTCTTGATGCACGTGCAGGCAAAGTGCACACAATTCACAAACACAGAAAATATTTTTTTATATTATTTGGAGTAACCTTTTTGGGTTACAGCACCCTTTAACGGACAAGCCAGTTGGCCCTTTACTTATGGGACACAGGTGCACGCATGGCGCTGCTCCTTTGTAGATGCACGCACAGCCAAAGTGCACATAATTCACAAAGACAGAAAATATTTGTTTGTTTTGTTTGAAGTGCCCTTTGGGGGTTACAGCACCATTTAACGGACAAGCCAGCTTGCCATTTACTTATGGGACACAGGCGCACGCTTGGCGCTGCTCCTTTGTTGATGCACGTGCAGCCACAGTGCACATAATTCATAAACACAGAAAATATATATTTTTATTGGTTTGGAGTGCCCTTTGTGGGTTACAGCACCCTTTAATGGACAAGCCAGAAGGCCATTTACTTATGGGACACAGGTGCACGCTTGGCACTGCTCCTTTGTTGATGTACGTGCAGCCACAGTGCACACAATTCACAAACAGAGAAAATATTTTTTTATTTTGTTTGAAGTGCCCTTTGGGGGTGACAGCACCCTTTAATGGACAAGTCAGCCGGCCATTTACTTATGGGACACAGGTGCACGCTTGGCGCTGCTCCTTTGTTGATGCACGTACAGGCACAGTGCACACAATTCACAAACACAGAAAATATTTTTTTATTTTGTTTGAAGTGCCCTTTGGGGGTGACAGCACCCTTTAATGGACAAGCCAGCCGCCCCTTTACTTATGGGACACAGGCGCACGCTTGGCGCTGCTCCTTTCTTGATGCACGTGCAGCCACTGTGCACACAATTCACAAACACAGAAAATATTTTTTTATTTTGATTGGAGTGCCCTTTGGGGGTTACAGCACCTTTTAGTGGACAAGCCAGCTGGACCTTTACCTATGGGACACAGGCGCACGCTTGGCGCTGCTCTTTTGTTGATGCACGTGCAGGCAAAGTGCACACAATTCACAAACACAGAAAATATTTTTTTATATTATTTTGAGTAACCTTTTTGGGTTACAGCACCCTTTAACGGACAAGCCAGTCGGCCCTTTACTTATGGGACACAGGCGCACGCATGGCGCTGCTCCTTTGTAGATGCACGCACAGCCAAAGTGCACATAATTCACAAAGACAGAAAATATTTTTTTGTTTTCTTTGAAGTGCCCTTTGGGGGTTACAGCACCATTTAACGGACAAGCCAGCTTGCCATTTACTTATGGGACACAGGCGCACGCTTGGCGCTGCTCCTTTGTTGATGCACGTGCAGCCACAGTGCACATAATTCATAAACACAGAAAATATATATTTTTATTGGTTTGGAGTACCATTTGTGGGTTACAGCACCCTTTAATGGACAAGCCAGAAGGCCATTTACTTATGGGACACAGGTGCACGCTTGGCACTGCTCCTTTGTTGATGTACGTGCAGCCACTGTGCACACAATTCACAAACACAGAAAATATTTTTTTATTTTGTTTGAAGTGCCCTTTGGGGGTGACAGCACCCTTTAATGGACAAGTCAGCCAGCCATTTACTTATGGGACACAGGTGCACGCTTGGCGCTGCTCCTTTGTTGATGCACGTACAGGCACAGTGCACACAATTCACAAACACAGAAAATATTTTTTTATTTTGTTTGAAGTGCCCTTTGGGGGTGACAGCACCCTTTAATGGACAAGCCAGCTGGCCCTTTACTTATGGGACACAGGCGCTCGCTTGGCGCTCCTCCTTTGTTAATGCACGTGCAGCCACAGTGCACACAATTCACAAACACAGAAAATATTTTTTCATATTGTTTGGAGTGCCCTTTGGGGGATACTGCACCCTTTAATGGACAAGTCAGCCAGGCCCTTTACTTTTGGGACACAGGCGCACGCTTGGCGCTGCTCCTTTGTTGATGCACGTGCAGCCACAGTGCGCATAATTCACAAACACAGAAAATATTTTTTTAATTTGTTTGGAGTGCCCTTTGGGGGTTATAGCACCCTTTAGCGGACAAGCCAGCCTGGCCCTTTACTTATGGGCACAGGCGCACGCTTGGCGTTGCTCCTTTGTTGATGCACGTGCAGGCACAGTGCACACAATTCACAAACACAGAAAATATTTTTTTATTTTATTTGGAGTGCCCTTTGGGGGTGACAGCACCCTTTAGCGGACAAGCCAGCTGGCCCTTTACTTATGGGACACAGGCGCTCGCTTGGCGCTGCTCCTTTGTTGATGCACGTGCAGCCACAGTGCACACAATTCACAAACACAGAAAATACTTTTTTATTTTGTTTGGAGTGCCCTTTGGGGGATACAGCACCCTTTAATTGACAAGCCAGCTGGCCCTTTACTTATGGGACACAGGCGCACGCTTGGCGCTGCTCCTTTGTTGATGCACGTGCAGCCACAGTGCACACAATTCACAAACACAGAAAATATTTTTTAAATTTTGTTTGGAGTGCCCTTTGGGGGTTACAGCACCCTTTAATGGACAAGCTGGCCGGCCCTTTACCTATGGGACACAGGCGCACGCTTGGCGCTGCTCCTTTATTGATGCACGTGCAGGCAAAGTGCACACAATTCACAAACACACAAAATATTTTTTTATATTATTTGGAGTAACCTTTGGGGGTTACAGCACCCTTTAACGGACAAGCCAGTCGGCCCTTTACTTATGGGACACAGGCGCACGCATGGCGCTGCTCCATTGTAGATGCACGCACAGCCAAAGTGCACACTATTCACAAACACAGAAAATATATATTTTTTTTTGTTTGGAGTAACCTTTGTGGGTAACAGCACCCTTTAATGGACAAGCCAGCCGGCCCTTTACTTATGGGACACAGGAGCATGCTTGGCGCTGCTCCTTTGTTGATGCACGTACAGGCACAGTGCACACAATTCACAAACACAGAAAATATTTTTTTATTTTGTTTGGAGTGCCCTTTGGGGGTGACAGCACCCTTTAATGGACAAGCCAGCTGGCCCATTACTTATGGGACACAGGCGCTCGCTTGGCGCTCCTCCTTTGTTGATGCAAGTGCAGCCACAGTGCACACAATTCACAAACACAGAAAATATTTTTTCATTTTGGTTGGAGTGCCCTTTGGGGGATACAGCACCCTTTAATGGACAAGTCAGTCTGGCTCTTTACTTTTGGGACACAGGCGCACGCTTGGCGCTGCTTCGTTGTTGATGCACGTGCAGCCACAGTGCACACAATTCACAAACACAGAAAATATTTTTTTATTTTGTTTGAAGTGCCCTTTGGGGGTTATAGCACCCTTTAACGGACAAGCCAGCCGGCCCTTTACTTATGGGACACAGTCGCATGCTTGACGCTGCTCCTTTTTTGATGCACGTGCAGCCACAGTGCACAAAATTCACAAACACAGAAAATATTTTTTTATTTTGTTGAAGTGCCCTTTGGGGGTTACAGCACACTTTAATGGACATGCTAGCTTGCCCTTTACTTATGGGACACAGGCGCACGCTTGGCGCTGCTCCTTTGCTGATGCACGTGAAGCCACAATGCACACAATTCACAAAAACAGAAAATATTTTTTTAATTTGTTTGGAGTGCCCTTTGGGGGTTACTACACCCTTTAACTGACAAGACAGCTGGCCCTTTACTTATGGGACACAGGCGCACGCTTGGTGCTGCTCCTTTGTTGATGCACGTGCAGCCACAGTGCACACAATTCACAAACACAGAAAATATTTTTTTATGTTGTTTGTAGTGCCATTTGGGGGTTACAGCACCCTTTAATGGACAAGCCAGCTGCCCCTTTACTTATGGGACACAGGCGCACGCTTGGCGTTGCTCCTTTTTTGATGCACGTGCAGGCACAGTGCACACAATTCACAAACTCTGAAAATATTTTTTTATTTTGTTTGGAGTGCCCTTTGGGGGATACAGCACCCTTTAATGGACAAGCCAGCCGGCCCTTTACTTATGGGACACAGGCGCACGCTTGGCGCTGCTCCTTTCTTGATGCACGTGCAGCCACTGTGCATACAACTCACAAACACAGAAATGATTTTTTTATTTTGTTTGGAGTGCCCTTTGGGGGTTACAGCACCTTTTAATGGACAAGCCAGCCGGACCTTTACCTATGGGACACAGGCGCACGCTTGGCGCTGCTCCTTTGTTGATGCACGTGCATGCAAAGTGCACACAATTCACAAACACAGAAAATATTTTTTTATATTATTTGGAGTAACCTTTTTGGGTTACAGCACCCTTTAACGGACAAGCCAGTCAGCCCTTTACTTATGGGACACAGGCGCACGCATGGCGCTGCTCCTTTGTAGATGCACGCACAGCCAAAGTGCACATAATTCACAAAGACAGAAAATATTTTTTTGTTTTCTTTGAAGTGCCCTTTGGGGGTTACAGCACCGTTTAACGGACAAGCCAGCTGGCCCTTTACTTATGGGACACAGGCGCACGCTTGGTGCTGCTCCTTTGTTGATGCACGTGCAGCCACAGTGCACATAATTCATAAACACAGAAAATATATATTTTTTTTTGTTTGGAGTGCCCTTTGTGGGTTACAGCACCCTTTAATGGACAAGCCAGAAGGCCATTTACTTATGGGACACAGGTGCACGCTTGGCACTGCTCCTTTGTTGATGTACGTGCAGCCACAGTGCACACAATTCACAAACACAGAAAATATTTTTTTATTTTGTTTGGAGTGCCCTTTGGGGGTGACAGCACCCTTTAATGGACAAGTCAGCCGGCCATTTACTTATGGGACACAGGTGCACGCTTGGCGCTGCTCCTTTGTTGATGCACATACAGGCACAGTGCACACAATTCACAAACACAGAAAATATTTTTTTATTTTGTTTGGAGTGCCCTTTGGGGGTGACAGCACCCTTTAATGGACAAGTCAGCCGGCCATTTACTTATGGGACACAGGTGCACGCTTGGCGCTGCTCCTTTGTTGATGCACATACAGGCAAAGTGCACACAATTCACAAACACAGAAAATATTTTTTTATATTATTTGGAGTAACCTTTGGGGGTTACAGCACCCTTTAACGGACAAGCCAGTCGGCCCTTTACTTATGGGACACAGGCGCACGCATGGCGCTGCTCCTTTGTAGATGCACGCACAGCCAAAGTGCACACAATTCACAAACACAGAAAACATATATTTTTTTTTGTTTGGAGTAACCTTTGTGGGTTACAGCACTCTTTAATGGACAAGCCAGCCGGCCATTTACTTATGGGACACAGGCGCTCGCTTGGCGCTCCTCCTTTGTTGATGCACGTGCAGCCACAGTGCACACAATTCACAAACACAGAAAATATTTTTTATTTTGTTTGAAGTGCCCTTTGGGGGTTATAGCACACTTTAACGGACAAGCCAGCCGGCCCTTTCCTTATGGGACACAGTCGCACGCTTGACGCTGCTCCTTTTTTGATGCACGTGCAGCCATAGTGCACACAATTCACAAACACAGAAAATATTTTTTTATTTTGTTGAAGTGCCCTTTGGGGGTAACAGCACCCTTTAATGGACACAATAGCTTGCCCTTTACTTATGGGACACAGGCGCACGCATGGCGCTGCTTCTTTGCTGATGCACGTGAAGCCACAATGCACACAATTCACAAAAACAGAAAATATTTTTTTAATTTGTTTGGAGTGCCCTTTGGGGGTTACTACACCCTTTAACGGACAAGACAGCTGGCCTTTAATATTGGGACACAGGCGCACGCTTGGTGCTGCTCCTTTGTTGATGCACATACAAGCACAGTGCACACAATTCACAAACACAGAAAATATTTTTTTATGTTGTTTGAAGTGCCATTTGGGGGTTACAGCACCCTTTAATGGACAAGCCAGCCGCCCCTTTACTTATGGGACACAGGCGCACGCTTGGCGTTGCTCCTTTTTTGATGCACGTGCAGGCACAGTGCACACAATTCACAAACACTGAAAATATTTTTTTATTTTGTTTGGAGTGCCCTTTGGGGGATACAGCACCCTTTAATGGACAAGCCAGCCGGCCCTTTACTTATGGGAAACAGGCGCACGCTTGGCGCTGCTCCTTTCTTGATGCACGTGCAGCCACTGTGCACACAATTCACAAACACAGAAAATATTTTTTTATTTTGTTTGGAGTGCCCTTTGGGGGTTACAGCACCTTTTAGTGGACAAGCCAGCCGGACCTTTACCTATGGGACACAGGTGCACGCTTGGAGCTGCTCTTTTGTTGATGCACGTGCAGGCAAAGTGCACACAATTCACAAACACAGAAAATATTTTTTTATATTATTTGGAGTAACCTTTTTGGGTTACAGCACCCTTTAACGGACAATCCAGTCGGCCCTTTACTTATGGGACCCAGTCGCACGCATGGCGCTGCTCCTTTGTAGATGCACGCACAGCCAAAGTGCACATAATTCACAAAGACAGAAAATATTTTTTTGTTTTGTTTGAAGTGCCCTTTGGGGCTTACAGCACCGTTTAACGGACAAGCCAGCTTGCCCTTTACTTATGGGACACAGGCGCACGCTTGGCGCTGCTCCTTTGTTGATGCACGTGCAGCCATAGTGCACACAATTCACAAACACAGAAAATATTTTTTTATTTTGTTGAAGTGCCCTTTGGGGGTAACAGCACCCTTTAATGGACACAATAGCTTGCCCTTTACTTATGGGACACAGGCGCACGCATGGCGCTGCTCCTTTGCTGATGCACGTGAAGCCACAATGCACACAATTCACAAAAACAGAAAATATTTTTTTAATTTGTTTGGAGTGCCCTTTGGGGGTTACTACACCCTTTAACGGACAAGACAGCTGGCCTTTAATATTGGGACACAGGCGCACGCTTGGTGCTGCTCCTTTGTTGATGCACATACAAGCACAGTGCACACAATTCACAAACACAGAAAATATTTTTTTATGTTGTTTGAAGTGCCATTTGGGGGTTACAGCACCCTTTAATGGACAAGCCAGCTGCCCCTTTACTTATGGGACACAGGTGCACGCTTGGCGTTGCTCCTTTTTTGATGCACGTGCAGGCACAGTGCACACAATTCACAAACACTGAAAATATTTTTTTATTTTGTTTGGAGTGCCCTTTGGGGGATACAGCACCCTTTAATGGACAAGCCAGCCGGCCCTTTACTTATGGGAAACAGGCGCACGCTTGGCGCTGCTCCTTTCTTGATGCACGTGCAGCCACTGTGCACACAATTCACAAACACAGAAAATATTTTTTTATTTTGTTTGGAGTGCCCTTTGGGGGTTACAGCACCTTTTAGTGGACAAGCCAGCCGGACCTTTACCTATGGGACACAGGTGCATGCTTGGAGCTGCTCTTTTGTTGATGCACGTGCAGGCAAAGTGCACACAATTCACAAACACAGAAAATATTTTTTTATATTATTTGGAGTAACCTTTTTGGGTTACAGCACCCTTTAACGGACAATCCAGTCGGCCCTTTACTTATGGGACCCAGGCGCACGCATGGCGCTGCTCCTTTGTAGATGCACGCACAGCCAAAGTGCACATAATTCACAAAGACAGAAAATATTTTTTTGTTTTGTTTGAAGTGCCCTTTGGGGGTTACAGCACCGTTTAACGGACAAGCCAGCTTGCCCTTTACTTATGGGACACAGGCGCATGCTTGGCGCTGCTCCTTTGTTGATGCACGTGCAGCCACAGTGCACATAATTCATAAACACAGAAAATATTTTTTTATTTTGTTTGAAGTGCCCTTTGGGGGTGACAGCACCCTTTAATGGACAAGTCAGCCGGCCATTTACTTATGGGACACCGGTGCACGCTTGGCGCTGCTCCTTTGTTGATGCACGTACAGGCACAGTGCACACAATTCACAAACACAGAAAATATTTTTTTATTTTGTTTGAAGTGCCCTTTAGGGGTGACAGCACCCTTTAATGGACAAGCCAGCTGGCCCTTTACTTATGGGACACAGGCGCTCGCTTGGCGCTCCTCCTTTGTTAATGCACGTGCAGCCACAGTGCACACAATTCACAAACACAGAAAATATTTTTTCATATTGTTTGGAGTGCTCTTTGGGGGATACTGCACCCTTTAATGGACAAGTCAGCCAGGCCCTTTACTTTTGGGACACAGGCGCACGCTTGGCGCTGCTCCTTTGTTGATGCACGTGCAGCCACAGTGCACATAATTCACAAACACAGAAAATATTTTTTTATTTTGTTTGGAGTGCCCTTTGGGGGTTATAGCACCCTTTAGCGGACAAGCCAGCCTGGCCCTTTACTTATGGGCACAGGCGCACGCTTGGCGTTGCTCCTTTGTTGATGCACGTGCAGCCACAGTGCACACAATTCACAAACACAGAAAATATTTTTTTATTTTATTTGGAGTGCCCTTTGGGGGTGACAGCACCCTTTAGCGGACAAGCCAGCTGGCCCTTTACTTATGGGACACAGGCGCACGCTTGGCGCTGCTCCTTTGTTGATGCACGTGCAGGCACAGTGCACACAATTCACAAACACAGAAAATACTTTTTTATTTTGTTTGGAGTGCCCTTTGGGGGACACAGCACCCTTTAATGGACAAGCCCGCCGGCCCTTTACTTATGGGACACAGGCGCATGCTTGGCGCTGCTCCTTTGTTGATGCACGTGCAGCCACAGAGCACACAATTCACAAACACAGAAAATATTTTTTTATTTTGTTTGGAGTGCCCTTTGGGGGTTACAGCACCCTTTAATGGACAAGCCAGATGGCCCTTTACCTATGGGACACAGGCGCACGCTTGGCGCTGCTCCTTTATTGATGCACGTGCAGGCAAAGTGCACACAATTCACAAACACAGAAAATATTTTTTTATATTATTTGGAGTAACCTTTGGGGGTTACAGCACCCTTTAACGGACAAGCCAGTCGGCCTTTTACTTATGGGACACAGGCGCACGCATGGCGCTGCTCCTTTGTAGATGCACGCACAGCCAAAGTGCACACAATTCAAAAACACAGAAAATATATAATTTTTTTTGTTTGGAGTAACCTTTGTGGGTTACAGCACCCTTTAATGGACAAGCCAGCCGGCCATTTACTTATGGGACACAGGAGCACGCTTGGCGCTGCTCCTTTGTTGATGCACGTACCGGCACAGTGCACACAATTCACAAACACAGAAAATATTTTTTCATTTTGTTTGGAATACCCTTTGGGGGATACAGCACCCTTTAATGGACAAGTCAGCCTGGCCCTTTACTTTTGGGACACAGGCACATGCTTGGCGCTGCTCCTTTGTTGATGCACGTGCAGCCTCAGTGCACACAGTTCACAAACACAGAAAATATTTTTTTATATTATTTGGAGTAACCTTTTTGGGTTACAGCACCCTTTAACGGACAAGCCAGTCGGCCCTTTACTTATGGGACCCAGGCGCACGCATGGCGCTGCTCCTTTGTAGATGCACGCACAGCCAAAGTGCACATAATTCACAAAGACAGAAAATATTTTTTTGTTTTGTTTGAAGTGCCCTTTGGGGGTTACAGCACCATTTAACGGACAAGCCAGTCGGCCCTTTACTTATGGGACCCAGGCGCACGCTTGGCGCTGCTCCTTTGTTGATGCACGTGCAGCCACAGTGCACATAATTCATAAACACAGAAAATATATATATTTTTTTGTTTGGAGTGCCCTTTGTGGGTTACAGCACCCTTTAATGGACAAGCCAGAAGGCCATTTACTTATGGGACACAGGTGCACGCTTGGCACTGCTCCTTTGTTGATGTACGTGCAGCCACAGTGCACACAATTCACAAACACAGAAAATATTTTTTTATTTTGTTTGAAGTGCCCTTTGGGGGTGACAGCACCCTTTAATGGACAAGTCAGCTGGCCATTTACTTATGGGACACAGGTGCACGCTTGGCGCTGCTCCTTTGTTGATGCACGTACAGGCACAGTGCACACAATTCACAAACACAGAAAATATTTTTTTATTTTGTTTGAAGTGCCCTTTGGGGGTGACAGCACCCTTTAATGGACAAGCCAGCTGGCCCTTTACTTATGGGACACAGGCGCTCGCTTGGCGCTCCTCCTTTGTTAATGTACGTGCAGCCACAGTGCACACAATTCACAAACACAGAAAATATTTTTTCATATTGTTTGGAGTGCCCTTTGGGGGATACTGCACCCTTTAATGGACAATTCAGCCAGGCCCTTTACTTTTGGGACACAGGCGCACGCTTGGCGCTGCTCCTTTGTTGATGCACGTGCAGCCACAGTGCACATAATTCACAAACACAGAAAATATTTTTTTATTTTGTTTGGAGTGCCCTTTGGGGGTTATAGCACCCTTTAGCGGACACGCCAGCCTGGCCCTTTACTTATGGGCACAGGCGCACGCTTGGCGTTGCTCCTTTGTTGATGCACGTGCAGGCACAGTGCACACAATTCACAAACACAGAAAATATTTTTTTATTTTATTTGGAGTACCCTTTGGGGGTGACAGCACCCTTTAGCGGACAAGCCAGCTGGCCCTTTACTTATGGGACACAGGCGCACGCTTGGCGCTGCTCCTTTGTTGATGCACGTGCAGCCACAGTGCACACAATTCACAAACACAGAAAATACTTTTTTATTTTGTTTGGAGTGCCCTTTGGGGGACACAGCACCCTTTAATGGACAAGCCAGTTGGCCCTTTACTTATGGGACACAGGAGCATGCTTGGCGCTGCTCCTTTGTTGATGCACGTACAAGCACAGTGCACACAATTCACAAACACAGAAAATATTTTTTTATTTTGTTTGGAGTGCTCTTTGGGGGTGACAGCACCCTTTAATGGACAAGCCAGCTGGCCCTTTACTTATGGGACACAGGCGCTCGCTTGGCGCTCCTCCTTTGTTGATGCACGTGCAGCCACAGTGCACACAATTCACAAACACAGAAAATATTTTTTATTTTGTTTGAAGTGCCCTTTGGGGGTTATAGCACACTTTAACGGACAAGCCAGCCGGCCCTTTACTTATGGGACACAGTCGCACGCTTAACGCTGCTCCTTTTTTGATGCACGTGCAGCCATAGTGCACACAATTCACAAACACAGAAAATATTTTTTTATTTTGTTGAAGTGCCAGTTGGGGGTAACAGCACCCTTTAATGGACACACTAGCTTGCCCTTTACTTATGGGACACAGGCGCACGCATGGCGCTGCTACTTTGCTGATGCACGTGAAGCCACAATGCACACAATTCACAAAAACAGAAAATATTTTTTTAATTTGTTTGGAGTGCCCTTTGGGGGTTACTACACCCTTTAACGGACAAGACAGCTGGCCCTTTACTTATGGGACACAGGCGCACGCTTGGTGCTGCTCCTTTGTTGATGCACATACAAGCACAGTGCACACAATTCACAAACACAGAAAATATTTTTTTATGTTGTTTGAAGTGCCATTTGGGGGTTACAGCACCCTTTAATGGACAAGCCAGCCACCCCTTTACTTATGGGACACAGGCGCACGCTTGGCGTTGCTCCTTTTTTGATGCACGTGCAGGCACAGTGCACACAATTCACAAACACTGAAAATATTTTTTTATTTTGTTTGGAGTGCCCTTTGGGGGATACAGCACCCTTTAATGGACAAGCCAGCCGGCCCTTTACTTATGGGAAACAGGCGCACGCTTGGCGCTGCTCCTTTCTTGATGCACGTGCAGCCACTGTGCACACAATTCACAAACACAGAAAATATTTTTTTATTTTGTTTGGAGTGCACTTTGGGGGTTACAGCACCTTTTAGTGGACAAGCCAGTTGGACTTTTACCGATGGGACACAGGCGCACGCTTGGAGCTGCTCTTTTGTTGATGCACGTGCAGGCAAAGTGCACACAATTCACAAACACAGAAAATATTTTTTTATATTATTTGGAGTAACCTTTTTGGGTTACAGCACCCTTTAACGGACAATCCAGTTGGCCCTTTACTTATGGGACCCAGGCGCACGCATGGCGCTGCTCCTTTGTAGATGCACGCACAGCCAAAGTGCACATAATTCACAAAGACAGAAAATATTTTTTTGTTTTGTTTGAAGTGCCCTTTGGGGGTTACAGCACCGTTTAATGGACAAGCCAGCTTGCCCTTTACTTATGGGACACAGGCGCACGCTTGGCGCTGCTCCTTTGTTGATGCACGAGCAGCCACAGTGCACATAATTCATAAACACAGAAAATATATATATTTTTTTGTTTGGAGTGCCCTTTGTGGGTTACAGCACCCTTTAATGGACAAGCCAGAAGGCCATTTACTTCTGGGACACAGGTGCACGCTTGGCACTGCTCCTTTGTTGATGTACGTGCAGCCACAGTGCACACAATTCACAAACACAGAAAATATTTTTTTATTTTGTTTGAAGTGCCCTTTGGGGGTGACAGCACCCTTTAATGGACAAGTCAGCCGGCCATTTACTTATGGGACACATGTGCACGCTTGGCGCTGCTCCTTTGTTGATGCACGTACAGGCACATTGCACACAATTCACAAACACAGAAAATATTTTTTTATTTTGTTTGAAGTGTCCTTTGGGGGTGACAGCACCCTTTAATGGACAAGCCAGCTGGCCCTTTACTTATGGGACACAGGCGCTCGCTTGGCGCTCCTCCTTTGTTAATGCACGTGCAGCCACAGTGCACACAATTCACAAACACAGAAAATATTTTTTCATATTGTTTGGAGTGCCCTTTGGGGGATACTGCACCCTTTAATGGACAAGTCAGCCAGGCCCTTTACTTTTGGGACACAGGCGCACGCTTGGTGCTGCTCCTTTGTTGATGCACGTGCAGCCACAGTGCACATAATTCACAAACACAGAAAATATTTTTTTATTTTGTTTGGAGTGCCCTTTGGGGGTTATAGCACACTTTAGCGCACAAGCCAGCCTGGCCCTTTACTTATGGGCACAGGCGCACGCTTGGCGTTGCTCCTTTGTTGATGCACGTGCAGGCACAGTGCACACAATTCACAAACACAGAAAATATTTTTTTATTTTATTTGGAGTGCCCTTTGGGGGTGACAGCACCCTTTAGCGGACAAGCCAGCTGGCCCTTTACTTATGGGACACAGGCGCACGCTTGGCGCTGCTCCTTTGTTGATGCACGTGCAGGCACAGTGCACACAATTCACAAACACAGAAAATACTTTTTTATTTTGTTTGGAGTGCCCTTTGGGGGACACAGCACCCTTTAATGGACAATCCAGCCGGCCCTTTACTTATGGGACACAGGCGCATGCTTGGCGCTGCTCCTTTGTTGATGCACGTGCAGCCACAGAGCACACAATTCACAAACACAGAAAATATTTTTTTATTTTGTTTGGAGTGCCCTTTGGGGATTACAGCACCCTTTAATGGACAAGCCAGATGGCCCTTTACCTATGGGACACAGGCGCATGCTTGGCATTGCTCCTTTGTTGATGCACGTGCAGGCACAGTGCACACAATTCACAAACACAGAAAATATTTTTTTATATTATTTGGAGTGCCCTTTGGGGGTGACAGCACCCTTTAGCGGTCAAGCCAGCTGGCCCTTTACTTATGGGACACAGGCGCTCGCTTGGCGCTGCTCCTTTGTTGATGCACGTGCAGCCACAGTGCACACAATTCACAAACACAGAAAATATTTTTTTATTTTGTTTGAAGTGCCCTTTGGGGTGACAGCACCCTTTAATGGACAAGCCAGCTGGCCCTTTACTTATGGGACACAGGCGCTTGCTTGGAGCTCCTCCTTTGTTAATGCACGTGCAGCCACAGTGCACACAATTCACAAACACAGAAAATATTTTTTCATATTGTTTGGAGTGCCCTTTGGGGGATACTGCACCCTTTAATGGACAAGTCAGCCTGGCCCTTTACTTTTGGGACACAGGCGCACGCTTGGCGTTGCTCCTTTGTTGATGCACGTGCAGGCACAGTGCACACAATTCACAAACACAGAAAATATTTTTTTATTTTATTTGGAGTGCCCTTTGGGGGTGACAGCACCCTTTAGCGGTCAAGCCAGCTGGCCCTTTACTTATGGGACACAGGCGCTCGCTTGGCGCTGCTCCTTTGTTGATGCACGTGCAGCCACAGTGCACACAATTCACAAACACAGAAAATACTTTTTTATTTTGTTTGGAGTGCCCTTTGGGGGATACAGCACCCTTTAATTGACAAGCCAGCCAGCCCTTTACTTATGGGACACAGGCGCACGCTTGGCGCTGCTCCTTTGTTGATGCACGTGCAGCCACAGTGCACACAATTCACAAACACAGAAAATATTTTTTTATTTTGTTTGGAGTGCCTTTTGGGGGTTACAGCACCCTTTAATGGACAAGCCGGCCGGCCCTTTACCTATGGGACACAGGCGCACGCTTGGCGCTGCTCCTTTATTGATGCACGTGCAGGCAAAGTGCACACAATTCACAAACACACAAAATATTTTTTTATATTATTTGGAGTAACCTTTGGGGGTTACAGCACCCTTTAACAGACAAGCCAGTCGGCCCTTTACTTATGGGACACAGGCGCACGCATGGCGCTGCTCCTTTGTAGATGCACGCACAGCCAAAGTGCACACTATTCACAAACACAGAAAATATATATTTTTTTTTGTTTGGAGTAACCTTTGTGGGTAACAGCACCCTTTAATGGACAAGCCAGCCGGCCCTTTACTTATGGGACACAGGAGCATGCTTGGCGCTGCTCCTTTGTTGATGCACGTACAGGCACAGTGCACACAATTCACAAACACAGAAAATATTTTTTTATTTTGTTTGGAGTGCCCTTTGGGGGTGACAGCACCCTTTAATGGACAAGCCAGCTGGCCCATTACTTATGGGACACAGGCGCTCGCTTGGCGCTCCTCCTTTGTTGATGCAAGTGCAGCCACAGTGCACACAATTCACAAACACAAAAAATATTTTTTCATTTTGGTTGGAGTGCCCTTTGGGGGATACAGCACCCTTTAATGGACAAGTCAGCCTGGCCCTTTACTTTTGGGACACAGGCGCACGCTTGGCGCTGCTCTGTTGTTGATGCACGTGCAGCCACAGTGCACACAATTCACAAACACAGAAAATATTTTTTTATTTTGTTTGAAGTGCCCTTTGGGGGTTATAGCACCCTTTAACGGACAAGCCAGCCGGTCCTTTACTTATGGGACACAGTCGCATGCTTGACGCTGCTCCTTTTTTGATGCACGTGCAGCCACAGTGCACACAATTCACAAACACAGAAAATATTTTTTTATTTTGTTGAAGTGCCCTTTGGGGGTTACAGCACCCTTTAATGGACACGCTAGCTTGCCCTTTACTTATGGGACACAGGCGCACGCTTGGCGCTGCTCCTTTGCTGATGCACGTGCAGCCACAATGCACACAATTCACAAAAACAGAAAATATTTTTTTAATTTGTTTGGAGTGCCCTTTGGGGGTTACTACACCCTTTAACTGACAAGACAGCTGGCCCTTTACTTATGGTACACAGGCGCACGCTTGGTGCTGCTCCTTTGTTGATGCACGTGCAGCCACAGTGCACACAATTCACAAACACAGAAAATATTTTTTTATGTTGTTTGTAGTGCCATTTGGGGGTTACAGCACCCTTTAATGGACAA
The DNA here is from genome assembly GCA_031769625.1 of Taudactylus pleione. NCBI lineage: Eukaryota > Metazoa > Chordata > Amphibia > Anura > Myobatrachidae > Taudactylus > Taudactylus pleione. Next base: position 81,090 of record JAUIMM010003059.1, read on the forward strand.
GCCAGCCACCCCTTTACTTATGGGACACAGGCGCACGCTTGGCGCTGCTCCTTTTTTGATGCACGTGCAGCCACAATGCACAAAATTCACAAACACAGAAAATATTTTTTTATTTTGTTTGAAGTGCCCTTTGGGGGATACAGCACCCTTTAATGGACAAGCTAGCTTGCCATTACTTATGGGACACAGGCGCACGCTTGGCGCTGCTCCTTTGCTGATGCACGTGAAGCCACAATGCACACAATTCACAAAAAGAGAAAATATTTTTTTATTTTGTTTGAAGTGCCCTTTGGGGGTTACTGCACCCTTTAACGGACAAGACAGCTGGCCCTTTACTTATGGGACACAGGCGCATGCTTGGTGCTGCTCCTTTGTTGATGCACGTGCAGCCACAGTGCACACAATTCACAAACACAGAAAATATTTTTTTATTTTGTTTGAAGTCCCCTTTGGGGGTTACAGCACCCTTTAATGGACAAGCCAGCTGGCCCTTTACTTATGGGACACAGGCGCATGCTTGGTGCTGCTCCTTTCTTGATGCACGTGCAGCCACTGTGCACACAATTCACAAACACAGAAAATATTTTTTTATTTTGTTGAAGTGCCCTTTGGGGGTAACAGCACCCTTTAATGGACAAGCTAGCTTGCCCTTTACTTATGGGACACAGGCGCACGCATGGCGCTGCTCCTTTGCTGGTGCACGTGAAGCCACAATGCACACAATTCACAAAAACAGAAAATATTTTTTTATTTTGTTTGGAGTGCCCTTTGGGGGTTACTGCACCCTTTAACGGACAAGACAGCTGGCCCTTTACTTATGGGTCACAGGCGCATGCTTGGTGCTGCTCCTTGGTTGATGTACGTGCAGCCACAGTGCACACAATTCACAAACACAGAAAATATTTTTTTATGTTGTTTGAAGTCCCCTTTGGGGGTTACAGCACGCTTTAATGGACAAGCCAGCCGGCCCTTTACTTATGGGACACAGGCACACGCTTGGCGCTGCTCCTTTCTTGATGCACGTGCAGCCACTGTGCACACAATTCACAAACACAGAAAATATTTTTTTATATTATTTGGAGTAACCTTTGGGGGTTACAGCACCCTTTAGCGGACAAGCCAGTTGGCCCTTTACTTATGGGACACAGGCGCACGCATGGCGCTGCTCCTTTGTAGATGCACGCACAGCCAAAGTGCACACTATTCACAAACACAGAAAATATATATTTTTTTTGTTTGGAGTGCCCTTTGGGGGTGAAAGCACCCTTTAATGGACAAGCCAGCTGGCCCATTACTTATGGGACACAGGCGCTCGCTTGGCGCTCCTCCTTTGTTGATGCAAGTGCAGCCACAGTGCACACAATTCACAAACACAGAAAATATTTTTTCATTTTGTTTGGAGTGCCCTTTGGGGGATACAGCACCCTTTAATGGACAAGTCAGCCTGGCCCTTTACTTTTGGGACACAGGCGCACGCTTGGCGCTGCTCCGTTGTTGATGCACGTGCAGTCACAGTGCACACAATTCACAAACACAGAAAATATTTTTTTATTTTGTTTGAAGTGCCCTTTGGGGGTTATAGCACCCTTTAACAGACAAGCCAGCCGGCCCTTTACTTATGGGACACAGTCGCATGCTTGACGCTGCTCCTTTTTTGATGCACGTGCAGCCACAGTGCACACAATTCACAAACACAGAAAATGTTTTTTTATTTTGTTGAAGTGCCCTTTGGGGGTAACAGCACCCTTTAATGGACAAGCTAGCTTGCCCTTTACTTATGGGACACAGGCGCACGCATGGCGCTGCTCCTTTCCTGGTGCACGTGAAGCCACAATGCACACAATTCACAAAAACAGAAAATATTTTTTTATTTTGTTTGGAGTGCCCTTTGGGGGTTACTGCACCCTTTAATGGACAAGACAGCTGGCCCTTTACTTATGGGACACAGGCGCATGCTTGGTGCTGCTCCTTTGTTGATGCACGTGCAGCCACAGTGCACACAATTCACAAACACAGAAAATATTTTTTTATGTTGTTTGAAGTCCCCTTTGGGTGTTACAGCACCCTTTAATGGACAAGCCAGCCGGCCCTTTACTTATGGGACACAGGCGCACGCTTGGCGCTGCTCCTTTCTTGATGCACGTGCAGCCACTGTGCACACAATTCACAAACACAGAAAATATTTTTTTATTTTGTTTGGAGAGCCCTTTGGGTTTACAGCACACTTTAATGGACAAGCCAGCCAGCCCTTTACCTATGGGACACAGGCTCACGCTTGGCGCTGCTCCTTTTTTGATGCACGTGCAGGTAAAGTGCACACAATTCACAAACACAGAAAATAATTTTTTATATTATTTGGAGTAACCTTTGGTTGTTACAGCACCCTTTAACGGACAAGCCAGTCGGCCCTTTACTTATGGGACACAGGTGCACGCATGGCGCTGCTCCTTTGTAGATGCACGCACAGCCAAAGTGCACATAATTCACAAAGACAGAAAATATTTTTTTGTTTTGTTTGAAGTGCCCTTTGGGGGTTACAGCACCCTTTAATGGACAAGCCAGCTGGCCCTTTACTTATGGGACACAGGCACACGCTTGGCGCTGCTCCATTGTTGATGCACGTGCAGCCACAGTGCACATAATTCATAAACACAGAAAATATATTTTTTTTTTGTTTGGAGTGCCCTTTGAAGGTTACAGCACCCTTTAATGGACAAGCCAGCCGCCATTTACTTATGGGACACAGGTGCATGCTTGGTGCTGCTCCTTTTCTGATGCACGTACAGGCACAGTGCACACAATTCACAAACACAGAAAATATTTTTTATTTTGTTTGGAGTGCCCTTTGGGGGTTATAGCACCCTTGAACAGACAAGCCAGCTGGACCTTTACTTATGGGGACACAGTCGCACGCTTGGTGCTGTTCCTTTTTTGATGCACGTGCAGCCACAGTGCACACAATTCACAAACATAAAAAATATTATTTTATTTTGTTTGAAGTGCCCTTTGGGGGTTACAGCACCCTTTAATGGACAAGCCATCTTGCCCTTTACTTATGGGACACAGGCGCACGCTTGGCGCTGCTCCTTTGCTGATGCAGAGGAAGCCACAATGCACACAATTCACAAAACAGAAAATATTTTTTTCATTTGTTTGGAGTGCCCTTTGGGGGTTACAGCACCCTTTAATGGACAAGCCAGCCGGCCATTTACTTATGGGACACAGGTGCATGCTTGACGCTGCTCCTTTTTTGATGCACGTGCAGCCACAGTGCACACAATTCACAAACACAGAAAATATTTTTTTATTTTGTTGAAGTGCCCTTTGGGTGTAACAGCACCCTTTAATGGACACGCTAGCTTGCCCTTTACTTATGGGACACAGGCGCACGAATGGCGCTGCTCCTTTGCTGGTGCACGTGAAGCCACAATGCACACAATTCACAAAAACAGAAAATATTTTTTTATTTTGTTTGGAGTGCCCTTTGGGGGTTACTGCACCCTTTAACGGACAAGACAGCTGGCCCTTTACTTATGGGACACAGGCGCATGCTTGGTGCTGCTCCTTTGTTGATGCACGTGCAGCCACAGTGCACACAATTCACAAACACAGAAAATATTTTTTATGTTGTTTGAAGTCCCCTTTGGGGGTTACAGCACCCTTTAATGGACAAGCCAGCCGGCCCTTTACTTATGGGACACAGGCGCACGCTTGGCGCTGCTCCTTTCTTGATGCACGTGCAGCCACTGTGCACACAATTCACAAACACAGAAAATATTTTTTTAGTTTGTTTGGAGTGCCCTTTGGGGGTTACAGCACACTTTAATGGACAAGCCAGCCAGCCCTTTACCTATGGGACACAGGCTCACGCTTGGCGCTGCTCCTTTTTTGATGCACGTGCAGGTAAAGTGCACACAATTCACAAACACAGAAAATAATTTTTTATATTATTTGGAGTAACCTTTGGGGGTTACAGCACCCTTTAACAGACAAGCCAGTTGGCCCTTTACTTATGGGACACAGGTGCACGCATGGCGCTGCTCCTTTGTAGATGCACGCACAGCCAAAGAGCACATAATTCACAAAGACAGAAAATATTTTTTTGTTTTGTTTGGAGTGCCCTTTGGGGGTTACAGCACCCTTTAATGGACAAGCCAGCTGGCCCTTTACTTATGGGACACAGGCACACGCTTGGCGCTGCTCCATTGTTGATGCACGTGCAGCCACAGTGCACATAATTCATAAACACAGAAAATATATTTTTTTTTAGTTTGGAGTGCCCTTTGAGGGTTACAGCACCCTTTAATGGACAAGCCAGCCGGCCATTTACTTATGGGACACAGGTGCATGCTTGGTGCTGCTCCTTTTTTGATGCACGTACAGGCACAGTGCACACAATTCACAAACACAGAAAATATTTTTTTATTTTGTTTGGAGTGCCCTTTGGGGGTTATAGCACCCTTGAATGGACAAGCCAGCTGGACCTTTACTTATGGGACACAGTCGCACGCTTGGTGCTGTTCCTTTTTTGATGCACGTGCAGCCACAGTGCACACAATTCACAAACATAAAAAATATTATTTTATTTTGTTTGAAGTGCCCTTTGGGGGTTACAGCACCCTTTAATGGACAAGCCATCTTGCCCTTTACTTATGGGACACAGGCGCACGCTTGGCGCTGCTCCTTTGCTGATGCAGAGGAAGCCACAATGGCACACAATTCACAAAACAGAAAATATTTTTTTCATTTGTTTGGAGTGCCCTTTGGGGGTTACAGCACCCTTTAATGGACAAGCCAGCCGGCCATTTACTTATGGGACACAGGTGCATGCTTGGTGCTGCTCCTTTATTGATGCACATTCTTACACAGTGCACACAATTCACAAACACAGAAAATATTTTTTTATTTTGTTTGGAGTGCCCATTGGGGGTGACAGCACCCTTTAATGGACAAGCCAGCTGGCCCTTTACTTATGGGACACAGGCGCACGCTTGGCTCTCCTCATTTGTTGATGCACGGGCAGCCACAGTGCACACAATTCACAAACACAGAAAATATTTTTTCATTTTGTTTGGAGTGCCCTTTGGGGGATACAGCACCCTTTAAAGGACAAGCCAGCCTGGCTCTTTACTTATGGGACAAAGGTGCACGCTTGGCGCTGCTCCTTTTTTGATGCATGTGCAGCCACAATGCACACAATTCGCAAACACAGAAAATATTTTTTGATTTTGTTTGAAGTGCCCTTTGGGGGTTACAGCACCCTTTAATGGACAAGCTAGCTTGCTCTTTACTTATGGGACACAGGTGCACGCTTGGCGCTGCTCCATTGCTGATGCACGTGAACCCACAATGCTCACAATTCACAAAAACAGAAAATATTTTTTAATTTTGTTTGGAGTGCCCTTTGGGGGTACTGCACCCTTTAACGGACAAGACAGCTGGCCCTTTACTTATGGGACACAGGCGCATGCTTGGTGCTGCTCCTTTTTTGATG
>JAUIMM010003060.1:0-39087 GCA_031769625.1 Taudactylus pleione
AAGAAATTCCATTGGTCTTCTCAGAGCACTCATTTGTCTAATATTGCCTTTGCCTAACTCTACTTACGTGTACAAGGCTGTATTTATTAATGGGCCACAAAGGTCATTTTGCATAGGGCGGAACACATAACAGGAGCAGGATCTGTTTTCTCATTTCTGACTCGGTAACACAAAGAGGGCTGTAGCAGTTGGTCCTGGTTTAGGTAAATGCTTTTCAACAACTAGAAGACCGACATACTCCTGATACAATGATTATCCGACCTTATCACGCATGCAACTGATTTATCTGCGCACCGAAAACTTGGCAAGGGAGAAGGGGTTTATAGACTGCAACAGGGCCATAGGAACGGGCAGCGTCCTTTAATACCCTCACAGAAACACTTTGATCAGACCAGGTTAGGGCTAAACAAAAAGTTTCTTGTTGTTCAACGGTGTGTGATTAATTACAGAAGGTCAATGGAGCTTTATTATACAATCTACACATGTAACTATTAAACGGTGTCGGGTACAAAGGCGCCTATTGTGTGTCTCATCACACAAAATAAGAATCGCTGGTATATACTAGACTTGGTCCATCCACTAAGCATTACATTTTAGGTCACAAATGATTTACAATATATTGATTTAAATACCTGCTCTCCACAGATATGCAGTACAGAGCAAGGCAACCTATTTATAATACTGTGTATTTTGCAAGATATTAGTTTAAATGTATTCATTCATTAACCTAGGTTTGTGTCCTATTTCTCCTAGAGTTCTGCAAGCAGCACACTTACATCTGATCCAGCAGATCTATGCCCTGAAGTTATGTTTTCATTGCATGGTCCTTCTAAAGTGCTGACCAGTATTATGCATTGTAGCCAAGGTTGTATTAGGAGTAATATTATTCCAATCTTTATAGTGAGCTTCATCTTCTCGTTACCACCGGCTGAAAATATTATCTAATCTTGTGGAGGTCATACAGTATCTTCCTATGGCTTCATTGTACTTGAAAATAATGAGTAACATTTGTGATCAGTCATTAAGATTCAAGCATTAGGTCAGTCAGTAAAAAAGTAGCTTAACACAAAATAACCTAATTATCTGCCATGTAGCCACCTGTTAGGGCTTTCTGCTGGTATCCCCACCATGGCGAAGAACTGGTACTTTAAGTATGTTTGGAAGGTTTAAGAGAAGGAAACTTTTCCACCAGACCCCCCTGTTTTATCCATACAAGTTTGAATCCCAGCCAGCATCTAAGATCTTCTAGTCCAGAGCCATAGCATGGTGCAATGGTGCCCTGGGCCAGCAACCCCCACTCCTGGCCCAGATGACATCACAGAACAGCGGCGGGGGAGCAGGAATTCCAATGGACGCATGCTGCTCCTTTCATACCATTGAGGAAGCAACCATGTCGTCCCCTTGGGTTTGCTGCCATGTTGTACGGCCCTCGTTACGGCCCTGTTACAGTCAGTAAACCTCTTCGTCCTTGCCAATAAAGTCGTGTATCGATTCTAGTCAGAGTGAGGGTCCAAGATTTGGGGATGGTAAAGTGGGCAAGGAGGAGTACCCAATCAACACCTCACTGCCATCATGCCCCAGGTCCTTTATCACATGGAGTCACATGGTGCTGACTACACTGGTGACTGACTAACTCATTTCATTGAATGTAATGGTAGATGCCATCTGTGGGAATATTTAAATAGAAATAAAAATACAGATGCACTTCGGGCCCGATGGTTTCCTTACATCTCTACGATAGCTACTGGTCGGTGCATGTGCAGGATCTATACTACGAGATCCCTCGTAGTGCCCCCAGGCCGCAGCATGACGTTTTTGCTGGTGGTGGTGGTGGCAACGTGGTCTGTTTTACAAAACGGATGAGCATCGCTCCTGTTTTGCAGGCACACTGAGGCCAGGGTCAGCGTCCTACAACACAGGTTTCCTGGCCTCGCCAGTGGAATTCCGTCGGCCAGTCTGAGTAAGCTTAGATTTATCCAGATAGCCGATGGCTGCGACTGGTGATATAATGCTGAGTCGTTGGATGCAGCACTGGGACCTGGGATGCCAGCAGGAGGAGTCTTTATTCCTTAGACGCCTCTTGTGGCATTAGTGTATTAGGTGGACGGTATTACACAGACGCTCTGTACAAGGACACTGAGGCTGTGTAATACCGTACAAATAGGAAATCAGGGCATCAGGCCCTTCGTGCTTTATCCAAAACGTAAATGCAATTTTATTACATAGGACAGAAAATTGCTGAAGCCCATGGTTTTAGGACATTTCTGTTATTAAATATTGAAATATTAATGCATATTATAATTGGAAACAGTAAAAAAAAACAAAAAAAAAAAACAGTTCCCTTTTATCACATTTGCCTCGTAATAATACATAGAGGTGGATCCTGTCTGAGTACGTTCCCCAGAACACAGGAGCCTGTAGGCAGGGCGCAATCACGCAATTCAAGATTTCATCCGTTTTGATATATTTTTATATTAAAAAACAAAAAGTTTAAACAGAATTTGATAGAATGTTAATAGTTCAAGTTTTACAAAACATTCACACAAATGGACTTCTGTAATTATGTATATAAATAATTTGTACACAACAAAATATAAAATCTGCAGTCCATACGTCCTTGTGATCATTCACCTGTGCAACACACAATGTTACGGACTTATAGCAGCAGTCTGTGTAGGAACTATAAGGCTGACAATGAAATGAGGCTCTATGGGAGGTCGGTCAGCACCTGGATGAGGAACGGGTAAAGGATATAGGACGCCGTTATCTTGGGACCAATAAAATGAGAATTAGATGAATGAGGCTGATCAGGGACCTACAGCAAATAATGGGATGATGCTTAGAAAAAGCTTTTAGTTTCAAAAAAGTGCTAAGGTTTTTATCTGGTTGGAAAACGCAGAGACGTCGGTGTGTAGGGCAGGGATTAAAGTTACACAAGGAGCCGTTCTATCTAAGCTCCTCTACGGAATATCCATTGTGCTCATCATGGACGGAGACCATTGGCCTTATGTAATAGCCTGTGAAATACAGGCATGCCCGTGATTACGACGAGCTGGCCGCTAATTTTAAAGTGGCAATAATGTAAAAGGCAAAGTCAACCCGGTTTTGCCTTTTAATTTATTGCCGCTTTAAAAATATTGGCTAACTCGCCGGAATTTTGTGCCCTTGCCGCTATCTGACAGGTTATTACATAAGGCCTGATATGCTCATTAAGAATAAATGCAGATTTAGCCTATTAGAAGGGAGAAACTATTTCCAGTGAGGGAGATTAGGTGTTCACATGATTATGGAGATAAGCCAATGACAAGAGGAGTACTCCAACGTAGGGGCTGCTTCCTGCCAGGGTACAGCGCACACTCCTCCCAGGGAATGTATACAATACAAAACGCTCACCCTGAACAGTGGCTGAACACATTAATATTTATGAGTCTGGGTGATAGAGGAAAGTCTGCCACTGGGGTAAGTTAAGAGAGTCAGTGCATGATTTACTCCCTAGTAGGCACACTGATCCCCTGGGCCATCTTCTGGATTTTTCCTTCATTACGTAGAATGTTCCCTTTGACCGTACAGATCTTATCTCTTTGCTCTTTGCTCAATTGCTCAAGCTCGGCAAGTTCTGCCTTGAGAGGTTCCACAGCTGTGTCGGTGACGCTGATGAAAGAATGATACGGTCAGATACAATGTACAGGCGGCATATCTACAGATCAGTGTTTCGGTTTGCCACTATATGGACCTTAATCTAACTTAAGGTTCCGCTGTTCACAATCTGCTCATTAACATTCCGCTGACTCTTATTCCAGACTAGCAATGAGGAAATTTCATAACTGCCCAATTTACAATTCTGACAACAGATAATGACAGCAGACCATATGATCCAGTGGGTGTGGGAATGGGTTAGGCAGCAGCATACAGATCTGTCTACAAACACTTTAGGGGCGATTCAATTGTTAGTGCCGGCGGCTGTCACTGCTGGGCACCAGGTGGAGCAATTCAATTGTTGCTCTGTTTGGGCACGAACAACCGCTGAGGTCCGCATTTCTGCGCGCCTCCTCCTGAGAAGGTGAGCAGAAATGTGCGAAACGTCCGTGATTTGGGCACCCTATCCAGGACTTTAGCCATTGTACACGGCTAAACCCGGTCTGATTGGGCGCGATAACGGGCGCTCAAAAGCAATTGAATAACATTTGGCGCCAATTAAATTGCCCCCCATCGCCTATATGCTATGTGGCACGAGAAGCCTGGCACGACTCAGACGCTCCAAAATTCTCATTGACAAATGCAGCGTAATACCACTCGCAGTGTACTAGAGATGCTGCGCTGCGACTTTATCCGCACAGGAATTTGTATTAAACAGGTACAAAGTTGCAGATGAAGCACAACAGTACTTGGAGTGAGAAAAAGCCGCGGCTGCTGCATCGGCGCCCTTCTTACACAGGTTCAGACTCCGTAGTACACACATGTACAAATGTCGCACATCTAATTGATCAGCGCAATCTAGCAAAGTAGTTTTGTCACTTCCAGCTGTTTTATTTTTGTAAATAAGGCGCACATCTTTAACGAGAAAGACGCTTGGCGCGGCTGAGTAGCCCGGGACCTGGGGCGCCAAGAGTGGTTATTTGCCGCGATGGGAGCAACACTATATTAACACACATCTGGATCATGTGGATCTGAATAATTATTATAGTATGTTACCAATTATATAAACTCTGGTAATGATCAACTAAACCCATTAGGTTCTAATCATGTGAAACATCGAATCTCCATCCTTTAAATAAATGAAACATGGTTTCTTCTATAGTAACTAGCGCCAGTTTGTGGACCTTTCCTGTAATTTAACATCTTTCATTAAACAGCGCTCTGAAAGAGTGTCCGGCTCTGTATCAGGGCCTCTCTACAGACCAGGGAGTGCTGTGATGGCATAACCGCCCCCCCACCCTCCCGCCATTGCACGTGCCACCACAAAGCGGCAGCAGCCTCCATGTCAATGTGCCTCACGATGGGTCATAGCTGTGCCCCCTCCATTGCCCACGCCTCCCCAGTGCCTAGTCCCACACGATGTCCCCGCAGCCCTGGCTATAGCCAGGCCTATACATACAACCTAGCACTTGGTCATCAGAGAGAACTGTTTTGTGGACCTTTCACATGTAGCTTTTGATGGGTTTCCTGTAGATTCTGAACATTCCATGGGATCTGTATTATGCAGCCACCTCTATGAGTGCACTGATCACTAGCCACCTGCATGAATTGCAGAACATGCTGGATCGTTATCGATAATTAATGATACCGTGTTTCCCCGATAATAAGACCTACCCTGAAAATAAGCCCTACCCTTACTTTTGTAGCCCGGTCTAAAATAAGCCCTACCCCGAAAATAAGACCTACCTTAATCTCTTTTTGAGCTGGGAACGCTGTAGAGACCAGCGTTCCCAGTCATGCAGTGCGCGGGTGACGTCATGACGTCACCCGCGGGCTGAGGATCCTGTGCGGCCGCGCCTGCTGGATCATGTTAGATCCAGTCAGCGCGCAAGTGAGAGGGACATCCCGGATGGCGGAGACTCAGGTAAGTACGGTACTGTACTGGTGGGGGATCAATTACAGGGGGGCTTGCACTGCAATAAGGGGGCCTGCATAAAGGACACTGCTACAGGGGGGGGGGGCCTGCATAAGGGGCACTTATACACAAGGGAGGCTGCATAAGGGGCACTGCTACAGGGGGGGGCCTGCATAAGGGGCACTGCTACAGGGGGGGCCTGCATAAGGGGCACTGCTACAGGGGGGGCCTGCATAAGGGGCACTGCTGTCAATGTTAGTTAAAATAAGACCTACCCCGAAAATAAGCCCTATGGTGTTTTTTGGAACCAAAAAAAAAAATAAGACAGTGTCTTATTATCGGGGAAACACGGTAGTAATAGAATAAGTGTCAGGAGAAGTCTATCTGCAAAACTAAACAAACATTACAGTTAGCGCGGACAACGGTCTTGTTTTTCCTTTAGGTTATCATTCTATTGTAGCATTATTGTGTTGGGAAAGTATTTTCGAATGTTAAAGTTATCAGAGTAATCTGGTGAGAAGAGGGAGGACGGCTTTTACAGGCTACACGGCGACATACACAAATACCTCTGCTCCCGCTGTAAAACTTCTGCATGCTCACGGTTCTCCCTTTTCCATGTCTGCAGTTCGTTTTGCATCATGTCCATGTCCTCTTGGATGTAGTCCATGATCTTCCCCAGCGGTAGAGCACTGCGACACACAATCTGGATGGAGCTCCTCAGTTTCTCTATCTCCTTCATCACCAGATCTTTCTCCTTTTTCCTTCCGGTATCAGATACGATCAATTTGTCCTGAAAAACACATAGAAGATACTTCAAGCACAATCTTAAAACTTCAAAGTTGTCGAAGCCGGATAATTGGCTGAGTCAGAAACTGTTTAAAATTAAATCTGCACGATGCCATTTTGCGAATGGTAACAAGACGCCATTTTGCAACTGGCCGCCAGCGCCATTTTAGCGAATCTCACACATAAGTACATACTGCGATGCTATTATTTAGCGTTGTGCGATTCCCACGCAATAGAAAGATGTTAAAAGTCCCCATTATATAAATACAGACAGTTACTGAAACAAATAATATGAACAACCCTGCAAAACATGTACCACAGTGTACTCCACAAAACACGTAGTCGCACAACGCTAAATAGCGTCATACTCAATACCCCAATACTTACACACAACACACTTCCATAAAAAGGTTCCTTAGCATTAAGGTTAATATTTAAGGTTTTATTCATTATCAGTAATGTTGTGAAATACATGTTATTTGATATCTAAGGTTTAGTGCATGATAAGAAGACCGTGTTTGGTGTCATTCTAAACCACTGTCTCTTTGCAGATTTCCGGTTCCATCGGGGAAGAAATCGCAACATGTGTCTGCAAGTTATGGATCATAGAGAGTTAGGAATTGAAATGTTTCCTGTAATGCAGCCAGTCTAATTTGTTATGCAGTGGGAAAATGGACACAAAGAGCTGTTGGAGGCTGGAATGTGACCATACGAATTGACCCATGAACTGTATTGTAACAGAAGAACCAGAAAGAAGAACCAATGGAATCATGCCAACCTGTTCTATTGTATTGCCTATCTCTGTTAGAGTATATATTCAGGCTCTCTGAAACTAGATGCTAGTCTTCTTGCTTTGCTGTTGACAGAGGTTTCATCTTTTATGCCGGGATCTGGGTCCAGAGAGCGTGCGTGTGTAACGACTGCACCTTGTGTCTGTATAATTGTTTGCGCTAATTGTATTTAGATCACAGCGTGTAACGATCTGTTTTTATGGTGAATAATAACTTTTTGTGCTTTGGAACCACAATCAAACTCTGAAATCAATTATTTCTTGTGCGACTCATAACGCTAAACAGCAACAATTTTAGAGTGTATAGATAGGTAGGAATCCATAAAGTAAACAAAGAGAGCGCTGGTCAGTGACAACAATGATAGATCTTGCTAAATATATACGGATGCGGAGAAGTAAAAAAAAAAATAAAAAAAATGAACAGCCGCTGACACTGTAACGTAGCATTTAGAAGCAGATACACCCGCAGTCGCACACAGCATATAGGCATGTCGCACATCATTTTAATCAGCAGAAGCTGATTGTGCACCCCTATTCACATCACTGTGCGAACAAGATGCTTTTGAAGGTAAAAAGTTGCACAAAAATATACTCGGCGCTGCCGAGTCACGCCACAGCATGGCGCGACTGGAAGAGCTATTTAACACGCAAGGAGGCTAGATGTATGAGGACACATCTGTATAAATTGTTCTAACCAATGTCCGAAATCAGTCTCAATCCTAAGCAACACAGACCATCTCCCAACTGTGATCCATATTGCCATGGAGGATATATCACTAAACCTTATACCAACAGGTTTCCAGGGACTATTAGTAGCAGAATGAATAATTGAGGAGGATTTAACCAAGCGAGTGAATAGATCAAGCCTATGCGTTTCATTGTCAAGTGACAACTTCCTCAGAGGCAATCATAAAATACAAGCTGGCTAACTGATCCTAGTTACAATTGATGAATATCTTCTGTCCTCTCAGATTAGCCACCTCTCCTTACATTCTCCTCACCATCGATAAAATCACAATTTCCCCCATCTCCCAAACCTGCTGCCTTGGTGTCACACTTGACTTGGCTTTATAGCTCACACTCAATCTCTCTGCTAGGCCTGTTGCCTCCACCTTAGAAATATTTATAGAATACACCTTCCTATCCAACATACTACCAAAACCTGTATACTCCCTTTTAGCTCTCGGTACAACTTCCACAACCTATCTGGCATTCCCCTCCCTAGTCTATCCTTGCTTCAATCCATCTTAAATGCTACAGCAAGACTGATCATCTCTCTCTGCTCCACATCTCCCACAACGCTCTGCAATTCCCTACACCAACAGAAAACATATAAGCCCTTATTATACATGGTACCAGCTGCATGGCAATACAAGTGCCCTAAATTGATACATGACAAAAAGTCGGACGTTGCTCGTGCTTGTCCTTATTACTACAAATCTTGCAGACGTTAAGGACCCATAACGTGGGCTGCAAATTTCAATGTTTTGATCAAACTATAAACAAACTGTTTTTTTTTGTATTTTTTAACACCCCCTACACTGGAATTCTGTGTCCCCCAGAATCCAATTCAAATGGCTAACCCTCACCTACAAGACCTCAACAACCCCGACATAGAACAGGCGATATATCTATCAGTGTGTACCCTACTTTACCAAGCTTGGCCTCATGATAGTTTGACACTTCTACCCACCATGGTGATGCCCCTAATGAACTGCAAGAAAAAAAAAGGATTTCACGGCAACAAAAATCAATTTTCCAAGATTTTAATATTAATTAATCTTAACGCTGTCAGTCAAAATGATCGCAGCAACCCACTTCATTCACTAACAATATCACAACTTCCAATGCGTGTTCCAGTCTTCCATACATTGCCTATAGATTGTACAGTCATACCCAGGTCTCGTTGCATGCCACAGCTTATTATTACCACCTACATGCACAGTTCTGCTCCACAAGCCGGGCCTTTATCAATGATTAATGAGAATAATAAAATGAGACAGTAGAATTATAGTCACATAACTATCTAAGCATTGCAACTCCAGGCTCCTGGGCACAGGAGTACACTAACTGAAATCTTATTAAAACTATAATTTCTCTTCTACAGCTGATGTTTTGCAGATCTCCCAGGGTCCATATACTGATAGGAGTTCAGCACATTATATTGCCAGAGAAACCACCATTTCTTTTGACACAACTCCCGTCTAGAATACGGTTCTAATTAATTCAAACTGCAAATTGAGTACAGGTGGATAGATCTAATCTGTGTTCATGTGACAGATATGAACTAGGGATTAATGAGCAGCAGATTCATGTTGAAGTGAGCCGAAGACATAACCGATAACATAAATAGCACCACGCTGCTGCAGCGAGAGAAATGTTATATAGCCTGTTGCACACATACTTGTATCACTCAGTGGCCACTTTATCCGGAACACCTGTACACCTACTCATTGGTGTAAATATCTAACCAGCCAATCACCTATCAGCAACTCCTTACAAGAAAGTTTGCAGACATGGTCAAGAGGTTCTGTTGTTGTTCAGACCAAACACCAGAAGGAGAATCAGGGTTTACAGAGAATGGTCCGTAAAATAATCGTCATGACTGTCAGTTCTGTGGATGAAAACACATTGAGACAGGAGAATGGCCAGACTGGCTGAAGCTGATGGGAAGGCGACATTAACTCAAATAAGCATGTGTTATAGCATTGGTATGCCTTAGAGCATCTCTAAATGCACGGAATGTATAAACCTGATGTGAACGGGCGACAGTAGCAGAAGACCACTCCCGACACCTAAGAACAGGAAACGTAGATTACAGTGGGCACACCCTCACCAAAACCGGACAGTTGCAGATCGTACAAAACGGTCAGATGAATCTGTATTTCTGATGCAGCATGCAGATGGTAGGGTCAGACTTTGGCGTATCTGCCTTGTGGCAACAGTTCAGGCTGGCAGTGAAATAGACAGTGCATGGATAGGTACCCAAGATAAAAAATGATTGGCTGCTAACCCAAGGAGCTAACAGTCTAATTACATTTCTGTAAAAATAGAAAGTGACATAGTAACCCGACTGCTTCCATTTGAAAAGCTAGACGATTTTGAATTGTACAAAATTATTGACAGAAGAGAGATGGGAGCGATACATCCGCATGTTACATTGACAGCTAAGGCCAATACAGACAGAAGAGAGATGGGAGCGGATACATCCGCATGTTACACTGACAGCTAAGGCCAACACAGACAGAAGAGAGATGGGAGCGATACATCCGCATGTTACACTGACAGCTAAGGCCAACACAGACAGAAGAGAGATGGGAGCGGATACATCCGCATGTTACACTGACAGCTAAGGCCAACACAGACAGAAGAGAGATGGGAGCAGATACATCCGCATGTTACACTGACAGCTAAGGCCAACACAGACAGAAGAGAGATGGGAGCAGATACATCCGCATGTTACACTGACAGCTAAGGCCAACACAGACAGAAGAGAGATGGGAGCGATACATCCGCATGTTACACTGACAGCTAAGGCCAACACAGACAGAAGAGAGATGGGAGCGGATACATCCGCATGTTACACTGACAGCTAAGGCCACCACAGACAGAAGAGAGATGGGAGCAGATACATCCGCATGTTACACTGACAGCTAAGGCCAACACAGACAGAAGAGAGATGGGAGCGATACATCCGCATGTTACACTGACAGCTAAGGAAAACACAGACAGAAGAGAGATGGGAGAGATACATCTGCATGTTACACTGACAGCTAAGGCCAACACAGACAGAAGAGAGATGGGAGCGGATACATCCACATGTTACACTGATAGCTAAGGCCAACACAGACAAAAACAGGATTTTGGTACTTACCGTTAAATCCATTTCTCCGATTCCACAGGGGACACTGGAGCTTCATGACAGTGGGGTATAGAAGGTGGGTTGAGTTGAGCCTGGCACTTTAAAAATCTACAAGTGTGACTGGCTCCTCCCCCTCTATGCCCCATCAGCCCCAGTTTTAAAGAACTGAGCCCGAGAGGAGACGGAGAACAGACTGAAGAACAGAGAAGGAGAACAGGAAAAGAAACATCCAACATACTGACACACTGCAAGAACACAGCAGGCTGCAGTGATAAACAGTCACACAACGAAAACAGACCAAACTGCAACAGAACTGAAGCAGAACAAGCAACTGAGAACAGGCAAGAAGCACTGGGTGGGCGTCCAGTGTCCCCTGTGGAATCGGAGAAATGGATTTAACGGTAAGTACCAAAATCCTGTTTTCTCCTTCATCCACTAGGGGACACTGGAGCTTCATGACAGTGGGGACGTCCCAAAGCTACCCTCCTGGGGGGGGAAGAGTGCTGAACGCCCTGCAAGACACTACGACCAAAATTTGAAGCAGAAGCCGCAAAAGTGTCAAATCTGTAGAAACGTACAAAAGTATGAACCGAAGACCACGTCGCTGCCCTACAAAGCTGTGAAGCCGAGACACCTCTACGTGCCGCCCAAGAAGTACCCACAGAGCGCGTAGAATGCGCAGAAATGGATACCGGCGGTGGTCGAGCAGAAGCAACATATGCCTGACGAATAGTCGGACGAATCCACCTGGCCAAAGTTTGTTTAGACGCAGGCCAGCCACGCCGATTAGCATCATAAAGGACGAACAGAGCCTCTGATTTACGTAGCCCCTCAGTACGGGACACATAAATGCGAAGTGCCCGAACCACATCCAAGGAGTGAGAATCCCCAGAAGAGTCCGACAACGCTGGCACTACAATCGGCTGATTCAGATGAAAACCCGAGACCACCTTGGGCAAAAAGGAAGGGCGGGTACGAAGTTCCGCCCAATCTTCGTGAAAAATCAAGTAAGGGGAACGGCAGGACAAGGCTCCAAGTTCAGACACACGTCTGGCCGAAGCCAGGGCCAATAAAAGGATCATCTTCCAAGTCAAATACTTCAATTCCACCTCCTGCAAAGGCTCAAAAGGTGGATGACTGAAGAAAAGATAAAACAAGATTCAGGTCCCAAGGAGCCGTGGGTGGCACAAAGGGGAGCTGAATTCTAAGTACCCCTTGAAAAAAGGTCTGAACCTCCGGAATCAGAGCTAGGCGATGCTGGAAAAAAATAGAAAGAGCAGAAATCTGCACTTTAAGCAATCCCAAGCGTAAGCCCGCATCGAGGCCTTTTTGAAGAAAAAGAAGAAGACGTGGTAAATGAAAAGAGGAGGTGGAGGATCCACGACCTTCACACCAGGAGATATAAGCCCTCCAAATGCGATGATAATGCGCTGATGTTACCGGTTTTCTAGCCCTAAGCATGGTAGGAATGACCGACCTAGGAACTCCATGGCTTCTTAGGATGGCGGTCTCAATAGCCACGCCGTTAAACGAAGCCGCCGTAAATCCAGGTACACACATGGACCCTGTTGTAGAAGGTCCGATCGTAGCGGAAGAGGCCAAGGTTCGTCTGCCAGAAGGAATAAAAGATCGGAGTACCAAACCCGACGAGGCCAATCCGGAGCCACTAGGATGACGGTGGACGACTCTCGTTTGATCCACTTGAGAATCCAAGGGAGGAGCGGAAACGGTGGGAACAGGTACACAAGGCTGTACGGCCAAGGGATCAGTAAAGCATCCGCTCCCACCGCTGCCGGATCCATGGTCCTGGAGCAGTAAAGGGGTAGGTGATTTATCCGAGATGCCATCAGGTCTATCTGTGGTTTCCCCCATCTGCAAACCAGTTGATGAAAGACCTCGGGATGAAGGGACCACTCCCCGGGATGAAAATCCTGACGACTGAGGTAGTCCGCTTCCCAGTTGTCGACTCCCGCAATAAACACTGCGGAAATGACCTCTACGTGTCTTTCTGCCCACAGAAGGATGCGACTGGCTTCTCTCATTGCCATCCGACTGCGGGTTCTTCCTTGGCGATTTATGTATGCCACAGCCGTGGCGTTGTCGGATTGTATCCGAACCGGAAGTCCTCGTAACAGAGGAGCAGCCTGTATCAAAGCTCTGTAGACTGCCCGCAGTTCGAGAACATTGATTGGTAAGAGGGACTCCTGCTGCGACCAAAGCCCCTGGAAGTGATTGTCCAGAACCACCGCTCCCCATCCGCGGAGGCTGGCGTCCGTGGTGACCAAGGTCCAATTCCAAATTCCAAAGCGCCGACCCGCTAACAGATGCTCCGAAGCCACCAGAGCAAGGATATGCGGGTCTGGGGAGACAGACGCACCAGCCGATGCATCTGTAGGTGGGACCCGGACCACTGAGACAGAAGATCCAGTTGAAAAATTCTGGAGTGAAATCTGCCGAATTGGATGGCCTCGAAGGAAGCCACCATTTTTCCCAGGAGACGGATGCAAAGATGCACAGATACTTTCCTGGGTCTGAGCACCAGACGAACCAGCTCCTGTATGGCTATGGCCTTGTCCCTTGGCAAGAATATACGAAGTAGAACAGTGTCTAGAATCTTTCCTAGGAACTGAAGTCTCTGGGACGGCATCAACTGAGACTTCTGGAAGTTCACAATCCATCCATGTTGAATGAGAATCTGATGTGTAAGGGACACTTGGTGTAAAAGGACTTCTGCCGTCGGAGCCTTGATGAGTAAATTGTCTAGGTACGGAACTATCGTCCCCCCCCGAAAGCGCAAGTGAGACACCATGACGGCCATCACTTTGGTGAATACCCTGGGAGCTGACGAGAGACCGAATGGCAGGGCCTGAAACTGGAAATGAGCTTCCCTGATGGCAAATCTGAGGAAAGCCTGGTGAGGAACCCAAATTGGGACATGCAGATAGGCGTCCTTGATATCTATCGACACCAGAAACTCTTCTGCCTCTAGTCCCGCAATGACAGAATGGCGAGACTCCATCTTGAATCTGTGAAATGAAAGATACTGGTTCAAGGATTTCAGATTCAGAATGGATCTGACTGACCCATCTGGTTTCGGAACCACAAAAAGGTTTGAGTAAAACCCTTGTTGTCTTTGTGCAGTGGGAACCGCCACAAGGGCCTCGGCCAGCAAAAGTTTCTCGATCGCTTGACGCAAAATTAGTTGCTTCAAGGGATCGACGGGCAAACCTGTTGTAAAATAACGCCCAGGAGGAGTGAAAGCGAACTCGATCTTGTATCCTTGAGATATCAGATTTCGAACCCAATTGTCTGGAGAAGTCCGTCTCCAAACCTCCGAGAAACGCTGGAGGCGAGCCCCCACCTTCGGATTTCCGAGATGGGATGGGAGCCCGTCATGCCACAGGCTTGTCTGCTGGCTTGGGATCTGGACGGCGGGCAATATTTGCTTGACGTCCTCTAGCACGGCCTCCTCGCCCCGCTGAAGACGAACCTCGCGATCGTCCCTGAAATCTTGCAGATGCTCGAAAGGAACGAAAGGAAGGTCCCCTAAACGAGCGACGCGGAGGAGGTGCTGATGAAGGTAGAAAAGTACTCTTACCTCCAGTGGCCAGCGAGATCCATTTGTCCAGCTCTGGACCAAATAAAATATCGCCTGTGAAAGGAAGAGCTTCCACTGCTCTTTTTGACTCCGCATCCGCTTGCCAGGCACGAAGCCAAAGTGCCCGGCGAGCAGAGACCACCGAAGCAGAAATCCTAGCGCCTACCTGGCCGATATCTCTGGAGGCGTCTCCTAAGTATACAGCAGACTCCTGAATATGTTCTGCCAAGGTAATCAGACCTGCCCGCGGAGTGTTGGATCTAAGACCCTCAGTCAATTGTTCCGCCCATTTTTCCACAGCCTTGTTGACCCAAGATCCTACCAAGGCCGGCCGGAGAAGTGCACCCGCGGCCGTATAAATGGATTTCAAAGTGGTTTCTAATCTCCGCTC
Organism: Taudactylus pleione; assembly: GCA_031769625.1. NCBI lineage: Eukaryota > Metazoa > Chordata > Amphibia > Anura > Myobatrachidae > Taudactylus > Taudactylus pleione. The sequence goes on from JAUIMM010003060.1 coordinate 14,979, forward strand.
TGAGGTTTCCTACAATGTAGTAGCTCCTGGAACAGGTAACGTGGTCGTCTTTGACAACCGAGAAACCGAAGAATCCACAGGTGGCGGGGTCTCCCACCTCTTCCTATTTTCCGCAGGAAATGGGTAAAGAGAGAAAAAACGCTTAGGAATCTGGAATTTACGGTCCGGATTCTGCCAGGCTGCCGTCATCTGTTCGTCCAACTGGAGAGAAACAGGGAATGTGACGGCCATCTTCTGTGACCTGGTAAATAAGGAGTCTTCTAACGATTCTGGAGCTTCCTGGCCAGAAATCTTAAGAACTTCCCTTACCGCTAGAATGAGTGCGTCAATACCTTGCATTGCCTCAGGTTCTTGTGAGTAAGTCTCTACGTCTGATTCGTCCAGCATCTCCCCTTCCTCCTGAGACGAGTGATCCGCTGCCGAATCCTCATCCGACTGGAGAACCGCCGGAAGAGCCCTCTTCTTAGATGAGCGACTTACCGTAGCTTCAGGAGCTTTAGACGCAGAACCCATCACCTGAGCAAGGCTATTCACCGAGCGGACTAAATTCTGAGTCCACGCTGGTTCTGCTAGAAAAGAAGGGTGAGATGTGCCAGGTAGATCTCTGGCAGCCTCCCGTTCCCTACGGGAAGCGGCTAATTCAGAAGAAAGGTCCGCCATGAACCCTGCCAAACTATTTATGAAGGAGGGAGTGACAGACTGCGCGTTAGCACTCTCTGCTTCACACGTCTCGCACAGGGAAGACCCTTCGGAGCGAGCATGGGTAAATTTCTTCCTGCACTTAGTGCAGGCAAACAGCTTTTGTGATGCAGCTTTTTCTGTCCTGGATGTCATCATGTACTCACAGACAGGCACCACATACAACTCAGGAATGCAGAAGGAGTATAGGGAGAAGCAGAATTACAATAATAATGCTACTCAAGTATGGGAGCAGACAGAGCAATAAGGGAGGAGCAGAATTTCAATAATAATGCAACTCAGTAACAGGGGCAGACAGGCAATATAAGGGAGGAGCAGTCAATAGGACCAGAAGGTAGTTAAAACCACCTTCTGTAATTACAGACCCCCTGTAGAAGCTGTCAGATTTCTCCTCTCCCCCTCCGCTCAGTGCCTTCAGGGAATGTTCTCTGAGGCGCCACTCCCGTTCAGAGCGCGCCAAACTAGCCCAAAGGAGGAAGAGGAGGAGGGACCTATAAGCTCCTCCTCCTAATGGCCGCCGCTATTGTATGCGCGCGGCATACACTTATGTTCATGTGTCCCCGCACTGACAGCGTGGGCAGGCGGCACGACCGCCGCCAGTGATAAACGTGCCGGTGCCTTTTACACAAGCACCGGCACGCAGAGGCAGGACCGCTCTGAGCGAGCCTACCTAACAGCCAGCGCCGGTGTTCTATCACAACACCAGCGTGGCACTGACAGCCGCGCGCTGTTACCAGACCCAGCATATTATTTACACCTCTCCTGCTAGTCAGGAGAGGTGTGCTACTTACCGGGATGCTGCGGCCAGAGCGCTGGGCAGTGAGGGGAGAGCGGGGACCCGGACACAAGCCAGTGTTAGCTGTGGCGGGCCCCGCTGAGTCTGATGACTCCTAACTGCCTAAAGCAGCCTCCCCTCCATAGGGTGACCGGACACAGGCTGCAGTAGCCGTGTGGTCCCCTCTCTGGCGGCTCCCACGATGCAGGTAGACTGTCACAGTCAACAGTCTGCCTGTCCTCTTGCTTTGATTTTCTTTTACAATTTTTATTTAATTTAAGGGCTGGAGACAGTCCCTGTGCACCGGCTCTACTCGGGCACATTCTAAAAACTGGGGCTGATGGGGCATAGAGGGGGAGGAGCCAGTCACACTACTAGATTTTTAAAGTGCCAGGCTCAACTCAACCCACCGTCTATACCCCACTGTCATGAAGCTCCAGTGTCCCCTAGTGGATGAAGGAGAAAGAGAGTTGGGAGCGGATACATCCGCATGTTGCACTGACAGCTAAGGCCAACACAGACAGAAGAGAGATGGGAGCGGATACATCCGCAAATCACACTGACAGCTAAGGCCAACACAGACAGAAGAGAGATGGGAGCGATACATCCGCATGTTACACTGACAGCTAAGGCCAACACAGACAGAAGAGAGATGGGAGCGATACATCCGCATGTTACACTGACAGCTAAGGCCAACACAGACAGAAGAGAGATGGGAGCGATACATCCGCATGTTACACTGACAGCTAAGGCCAACACAGACAGAAGAGAGATGGGAGCGATACATCCGCATGTTGCACTGACAGCTAAGGCCAACACAGACAGAAGAGAGATGGGAGCGGATACATCCGCAAATCACACTGACAGCTAAGGCCAACACAGACAGAAGAGAGATGGGAGCGATACATCCGCATGTTACACTGACAGCTAAGGCCAACACAGACAGAAGAGAGATGGGAGCGATACATCCGCATGTTACACTGACAGAAGTTGAGAGATAGAAAATTAACTTTTAATACCATATAAAAGGAAACTTAAAAAGGTTCATGTTGTGTTAGCAAATAACCACATATACCGAAGTGACCAAGAGTCAGAGTGCAGGGGAGCCAATGCTTGGGAATAGGTCAGCCCTAATGTAACCTCATTTGCTGGCTGTATCTCTTTCTCCCATGGCAGCTCTTACCTTACTGACCGCGTCAGGTTTTGTCTCATAGTCTTTCTTGGTCTCTAAGATTTTCTTAACAAGGCTGCCTGTAAAATAAGAAATCCGAACATACAATACTGAGATAGAAAGCACACGTGTCCCTACACTCTGGCCAGCAAGGGATGCCATATGCCCTGTCGGGATAAAGCAGTCACTGTCGGCAGCACTACGCTGGCACCACGATGCCGACAAGGTTAAAGTGCAACTTTAGTAGCATGATTCAATTTATACTGCTGACACTGATAAAATGCTTCAAGTAGCATTTTAAAATGATTGGCAATGTGGTGGCGGCATAGTGCTGTCGACAGTGTTACTGCTGACATATTATATATACCCCTAGCTCTCAGCCATAACAGCTACCAAGTGGTAAAAAAACCCCCACAAGAACTAGGAATGTAATAAGGATACAAGCACAGACTCGCTATATATTATGCTACAGCTATTGTAGTACTTGGATACTGAAACAGTTCAACATTTCTATTTAATTAAGTTCTAATGTAACTTTGATGTGACATGAAGCAGAGGAATCCATAGGCATGTATTAGTAGGAGCGTTCTGCACAGCATCATGCATACCTCCCAACATGACCCTCTCCAGTAGGGACACAATGCTCTGGTCCTGGACTTCCCTGGTAATTTATGATTGGTGGAGGCTCCAGGGGTGGGGCTGCAGCACAGTCCAAAATCCAAATAGGGGAGTCACACCAACTGCCAGCGAGTCCCCAGCCAGTGATGTTGGGCAGTGTGTGAAATGACAGTTGGTGTGACCCCCTTATTTGAATTTTGAACTGTGCTGCAGCCCCACCTCTTACCAGGGAAGTCCAGGAGCAGAGCATTGTGTCCCTCCTGGAGAGGGTCATGTGGGGAGGTATGCAGCATGCATGCTTTATGATCCCTGTAACGTAGGAACATGAACCCATTGCACAGCTCTCACCATGCTTCTCATCCCCAGCGAGATCCAGCTCCGGCTCCTGAATAGACAAGACAGATACATATCGTCAGTCACACATCTTGTCTAATCTATCAGAGCAAATACACCCACCTGCCCTTCTCACTCACCAGCTGCATGTCGGGCATCTCCGACAGCTGAGGAGGAGCTTCCTCTACCACAAACTCATGGTCATCATCAGCGTCATCTTTTTGCTTGTCCACAATCACGTTGGATATACCCTTTCCACTGCTGACCCTAAATCAAGATATATGCATGAATATAATATAGGATATAAGGTTAATGCTCGGTATGGCCACTTATTAGTTAAAGGCTCCCCTCCCTTGCCCTAGAACAGCCTGGACCCATTAATCCATGTTCTTTACAGTACGTCAAATTTCGATTTACAATCTTCTACTGTGCAGCTTTGGCGGGCCTGTTCTTAGCCGACAGACCGGGAACCTGCTGTAATCTTCTGCTGCTGTATCCAGGTGCTGGCCGGTCAGAGATGCTCTTCTGCATAGCACTGCTGTAATGTCACTTTACGGTCAGCTTGCACCAGGCTGGCCATTGTCCTCGGACCTCTTTCAAAACTTTTTCGAACTGCAGCTCATTGGATGTTTTTTGTTATCTCTAGAGATTGACGTGTGTAAAAATCCCAGATAGTAGCAGTTTCTGAGATTCTCAAACCATCACGTCTGGCACCAGCAATCATTACAAGGTCAACGGCACTTAGGTCTAAAGTCTTCCCCAATCTGGAGATTGGTTCTAACAATAACTGGACCTCCCGATTATGTATAAATGCTTTATGCATTTAGTAGCTGCCACATGACTGATTAGATCAGTGCATGTGTACCTAATAAAGAGGCCACTGAACGTGTGTGTGACAATGCTACTTAAGGCATAACCCACCTTTCAGGAACAACCACCTCCACGCTGCCCTGCCGTCTCACTCTTGGCGGTGCAGGTCGTGCACTTCCTGGCCGAGGGATCCTCCTGCAGCAGATGGAGTGTTATAAATAGGATGACACAGACACACAGGTACATAGTGACATCTTTTACACAATGCAGTGAATTATTTACTTACAGCTAAACAAGCTCAACTTTGGAGCAGTAACAGAAAGCATTGTTACACAACTAATTATCTACTAAACCTCAACATGGAATGACTTCTACAAACTGAGGCACGGGTCATTGGGTGTAAATACCACGGGAGACATTTATTTATAAAAGTAGTGTACAGGGAACACAAAACGGAATAGCCAAACCCGTCAGTGTAGGGTGAACATGTTGAATTTTAAAAGTTGTAAACTACTACTTCATGTGAATAGTTCCCAATGGTACAAGTTTTCCTAACAGCCACTCACATTATTTACTTAGGGAAGTGTTCAAATACACAATTGCTTTGGGAGCACTTGGAACGCCGAGATGTCCAATTACTGTACATTTTTGTCAGATTATGAAAAGGGCCTGATCCAGAGTTGGGAATAGAGTGAGTTATCTCTCTCAATGGGATGTATTCAGGAAGCAGACGGTCTAAATGCCGACCACCGGCTTCCCGACTCTCTAATCCCGGCGTGGTACTAATGACAGGCGTCGAAAACTAGACGCCTGTCATTATCCATACGCCGGAAGACCAACGCCCGGCATACCGGACGAAGGTAAGCTGGGCGCCGACAGCCGCGCGGAGGGGTTAGGGTGGGGGAGGTCAGGTTTAGGCACTTAGGGTGGGGGTTTAGGGTTAGGCACTTGGAGGGCAGGATAGGGTTAGGTCCCCCTAAGGGAGGGTTAGTGGGTAGAATTAGGTTAGCGATACTTACCTTTTGACGATCGGGACTGTCACCCTTGTCGGGCTGCCGCTGTCGGGATTTGCGGCCGGCAGTAATACCTACTTACACCCCTCTCAACTGATCATCTTGGTGAAACCATGCTGCATTGCAGGTGGGGCATATGTAAAATGTGCAGAGAGATTTAGATTTGGGAGGAGAGTTTCCAAACTGACATCTAAATTGTAGAGTAATAAAGCTGTGCAGTATTTGTGGTCTACATGCAAAAGCAACCAGTATTTACCCTACATGTAAAAAAATGTATGCATTTACACCCCTTGCATTGCAATATGGTTTCTTCAGGTTCACAGTGGAGTGAGATATCTCACTCTATTTCCAAGTCTGAATCAGGCCCCAAGTCCGCACAATACATTGGTCTGGGAATAGGATAAAAAAAAATAAAAAAAAATGTATTAACCAAACGTTGTATGTGTAACAAGCTTTCCATCAGTCCTGCTGCACTGATGGACTCTTTCTAAGAGGGCAGGGCTTTTAGCATATACTATTTCATGACAATACAACAACAAGGAACAAAGGGCCTGATTCAGACCCGGTCGCAAGCGCTGAGCACTCGCAACCGGGTCGATGGTGGCCCACTGGGCATGCGCAGGACGGAGCCCGCTCCGTCGTGCACATACGCGAGCCCCGGATAGTGACGGGCGCTACGTCGCTCCGGGTCTCGCACCAAAGGGGGCGAGCTGTCGATGGTGAGTGACAGCTCGCCCCGTTTGGTAGGCGGACCAGGGGCGTGGCCGGCCAAACGGAGGTGTTCCCGAAGGAACGCCTGCCGTTTGGGGGCGGCCCCACTGACATCACCAGTGATGTCAGTGGGAGAGCTTCCGGCTCTATTAGAGCCGGAAGCTCTCTGGGCCTTGCGGCCACGAGACCCTACCACAAGGGTCTCGTCGCAAGCCCAATGGTCGCGATGGTCTTGACCATCGCGACCATCATCCTGGCCCCTCGCAATAGCTGTAGGTGGTCACCCACAGCTATGCGAGCGGCCAGGAGGCCGCTCCATAAAATAAAATAACGCCCTGATTCAGAGCAAGCGCTCTGTCAGAGCGATCGTCTCTGAATCAGGCCCAAAGGCTTTAAGACTTATGGTAGTATTTTTGCGGTATCCATGCACCAGCTCTGTTATTATGGAAACCACTGATCACTATGTTAAGAGTTTCTGTAGTACACATTGATACTGGACCAATATAACAACACCCTGCATTAAAGTGACAGTGTGTACTCTGAATTTGTTTATCAAGGGAACAATGATCCCTCTCCAAACAAGTGTGCATCACTGACACATGGCAGACTAACGGTTAGGTGAACATAGTGATCCACCTGGTACTACAATACTTTTAAGCTTTTAAATTCAGTTTAACTAAATAGAATTTATTTTAATTAAAAAAAATCAAGTGCACCGGTTACCTGGAGGTAACTATTATGCATGCGTCAGTATCGGATAGAAAGCAGCCTGTAAATTTACCACAAACTAGCGAGTTGCTACATTCTGTTCACTCCCCAAAATGGCTGCCGTCTTGCAAACACAAAGGACACAGCGATTACTGACTAAAAAAACAGGATTTTGGTACTTACCGATAAATCCCTTTCTCCGATTCCACAGGGGACACTGGAGTTCAAGACAGTGGGGTATAGACGGTGGTAGAGTAGAGCCTGGCACTTTAAATAATTTAGAAGTGTGACTGGCTCCTCCCCCTCTATGCCCCATCAGCCCCAGTTTAAGAACTGAGCCCGAGAGGAGACGGAGGACAAAAGGAATATGAGAAGAAGGAGAAGACCACAGAACGGAACAAGACCGACTGAAGGAGAACACAGGAACCCACTGCAGGGAACACATGCAGTCACACAACCATATAAGGACCAAACAAAACGGCAAGTACGCAGCGCTGGGCGGGCGTCCAGTGTCCCCTGTGGAATCGGAGAAAGGGATTTATCGGTAAGTACCAAAATCCTGTTTTCTCCTTCATCCACTAGGGGACACTGGAGTTCAAGACAGTGGGGACGTCCCAAAGCCAACCTCCCGGGTGGGAAGCGCGGAGAACTTGTTGACCCTTCTGCCAAACCGAAGCCGGGACCGCCCAGAAACGGAGGCCCAATGGAAAGGCAAGAGCTGAGGATCAAGTGCCGTAGAGCCAGGAGATAATGAGAACTCCTTGCTGAACAGTCACAGAAATTCCAAAACCTACTGCGTAAATCGAGTGGAAAAAAAAAAACGACTAGCCAGAGAACACCCGCAGATGAGAGGCATCAGAACACTGCAAGCTCAGCTGAAACAGACCAAGCCAGAGCGCAGGGAGCAGAGAACCCCAACCAGAATCCATAGGAGAAGGGCAGGAACACGAGACAAAACTCGAGAAAACAGGAAGCTGCAACAGTCGCAGATAGCAGAATCCCAGCACTGCTGGACTTAAATCATATAGATGGAAGTATATCGATACCAATCTACAGATACAGAGCTGATCCTGTCCACAAACTCCAACAAAGAGTATGCAGGGAGGCAAAAGGCAACACCGAACAGTCACCCTGAACCATCCTAGATGTCCAACTATTACAAGGTTGTTAACCAGCGGAAGGGTTAGACCATAGAAGTCTCCAACGAGTAGAGATCCCACTGGACATGAGGCGGATTCGAGAGGATTGAGAATACAATTCCTTTCAGAGGGTCAGACAGCAGAACAACCCATTCTGAGAACAGAGGGAGAAAACAGTCACTGAAACCCTGCAGCTGAAAAGAAAACCACAGCCACAAACTCCAAACAACTTCCAACATGATGGAAGTGCGTGGTCAGTAGCAACTGCTGGCCCGAACATAGTAAAAAAACAACCAGGATATCCTAGCGGTAAAAGAGCATGGATGCAATAGCCACCCAGGGAGCGCTACCAATATAGGGAAGCATCCCATACAGCAAGGCTAGAGCACTAGGACAACTATGAAGGTACCCGTCAGGCATCTGTCAGTGTGCTGAAAATCTCAACAGATACTGAACAGGAAAACCAACCAACCAGGGCCCCTGCATAGAACATAGTGACTGTCACACTGTAATGTAAAGATGTGCACTAGCCCAGAGATGCGCTTCAGTCCATAACCCCAACAGATTTCAGTAGAATAGTGTCACTAATCTCAATGTTGGAACTATGCACCCACACACCAGGAAAACTCTAAAGTGTAGAGCCACCTGATTAAAATAGTGGATGGCTGCTAGGACAGCAGCTAGGGTGCGGAAGGGAGAATAACGCTATGTATGTCAGGTTGCATGAAATAGGAGCATCTTCCAAGGCATTAGTAAGCTCTTACCTGTGAGCGACCAGAAGCTTTCTGGACGCTATGTAGAATGTCACTGACCTTTTCCATCACACAGTAACCTGCCACGTTAGGTATAGAGTAGCTTCAATGGGCTGAGACCAATGTCTACAGCACGGACTTCAGTCTGGAGATGTGCAGTAGAAAATACTGTAGAAACTAGCAAAACGTTAGTGGAGACAAGAAGGTCGTACAACAGGACTCTATACCTGAGCATGTTCCATTAGGGATGTGTATCCATATAGAGATTATACATATACCCCAAAAACAGTCTGCTAGTGTAAGTATCCTTACATTAACACTTATAACGGTGAAGTGCATATTATGCCCACCAATCTAATACAACCCAGGCCTGACCCTGCCTATATCAGCGGGTGGCCATAGGCCTTCATGTAATTTAATTAATTAAGCCCTGAGGATGGAATAGAACCTGGATTCTCTATGTACTGATAGAAATGTACCTAGGGGCCCTTTAGAGACTCCTTTTATTGAGATATGCGACAAGACAATAATATGGAGTACCAGAATCGATACTGAGAAGGGTACCTATACATAGAGATAGAATGTGTTAGTTATCCCAAGTAAAGAAGGGACATATCTTAGGAAATATTCATACAAGGAATGGTTATAGTATAATATATATACCCACGTACACACCGACAAACATAATTGCATGAGAAGGCAATCTCTTTGAAAGGAAGAGTTAGTGCCAACATAGTAAGTTTACTTGTCAGACTCCTGCACCAGGAGATCAGAATGCCATATATATGTCCTGCATTCTTGGTGTATGTTTGCTTCCAAGTGCGCTACTGGAGTGTAGTTGTAAATAATAATAATAATACGGTCCCCTGAAAAGGGGCGCCGTAGATAAAGACTGACGGGAACAGAACTAACACCCCAGGAGGGTGTAAGCACATATCTTTATATACATGTGTGGACACACAAGAAGGCCCCAGTCATGTATAGGGTCCATACTAGAAGCAATGCCTTAGGGAATTGTGACTATCACTATGTAAGCTGCAGAACATGACTCTAGTTTATAGAGCCACTATTTAATATGTATTGATAAAGCCTACAGTTTCTGTAATTCCCAGGCGGCTTCCCAACCGTGGAGTTATAGGTAACCTAATGATTGTGGAAGTATAGGCATCCTACACACACACACACACATAGATATAGATATATATATATATATATATAAAACACAACCAAATCCCTAGGGAGAGATAGTGTAAAGTGGAGTTTTGTACCAACTACCGCTTCAGGAGAGTCAAGCCTCTAGTTGCAGCATGCTAGGTATCAGACATAAAACTGATCAGAACAGATCCTACCCTTGTTCTTATGGTAAGGATAAAAAGTGATATCCACATATGCGTACCTACATACAAGATTAGTAGGAGACAATTTTTTTTTTTTTTTTAAACTAAAACATGAATCATAGTAGAGCCATGGAAGGAACTGAGCCCCAGGACAAAATTCACTCCAGACATGTATATGTTCTAAGGCAGGGCTTAGTATAAATTACAAATATATATACACATACATGTGCCTTACGGCTCATGTGCCGTGTGTGGCCATCATTCTGCTACAGCGTTTGGGCAGAATATTTTTGTAGCGCGCTGTCCCAGACTGGTATCTGTTACCGGTAACCATCTCCCTGGCAGTGCGTCACTAACTTAACCTTGTGTGTGCTGCCAAGGGAGCACATAAGATATAAATCTATATAGATGCACATATGCATACCTTTTAAGGGAAGCACAGAAGGCTGGTGAGAACTGGAAGTTTTTAAAACCAGCCTATAATTTAGCGTATATGCATGTTCATTTAGGCAGGGTAACTAGTGCACCATGAGGTAGCCTTCACAGACTATGATAAATATTTCATAGATGGGACTAGAACCCACTGTGTATTGCTCACCAGTCCACTGCATTAGCTGGTTGCTATTCAGGCTCATTCCGGGCGCGGAGTGCGCGCTAACCGGAGAGCAAGTTCGGAAGTCAGGCAATTAGATTAAGCTAGGCGCCCCTTGCTATAGAACCAAGTGAAAGCCTGACAGGGGTTAATACCCAGCGCTGCAAAACGGCGGGACTATGTCCAGTCCGCACAAAGCTTTCATGTGCATTTGGATCCAAGTACTATCAGACGAGATCGGGCGTGTTCATGTAGAATACAATTACCCAGAGCCACTAGCTACAACGCAGAACTCGCCTCCATGTGAGAGGAGACCGGAAAACTATGGCGTCGCTGGAATGCAGGCCGCACCAAACACAGGTCCCTTTCCTTATATAACTAAAGGAAAGCCCTACTGGGACTTGCCAGCTGTACACTATGGTTGCACAGGCTGTTCTTGTGAGCAAAAGGGGGTGGGGGCCACGGTGTCTCCTCTTATAATAGGAGAGCTGTGCATAGTTACCAGAGTGAGTGCGGCAGCACCACATGTCACAACCCCGTTAAGTAACACCTCCTCTACTAAACAAGAGAGGTAAGTAATATGCAGCTAAGGTGCTGGGCAGGGCAGGAGACCTGGACCCAGCGGGGTTCAGTTGCGGCTGGCCCCACTGACTCTGGGAGGGTCGGGGGACCCGAACACAGCCAGGTTCAGCTGCGGCGGGCTCTGCTGAATCGGAGGCTGTATAAAGCTTTCCCTTTGAAGCGGGAAGCCTGATAGTGGCCGAACTGTGTAGCATAAATATATATTTCACCTGACTAGCACCGCCCCCCAACAGAACTGCACAAGCGGAGTTATAGTGCACCCTCTGAATTACTTAGCATGCGCAACTGCGTGTGGGTAGGTGCAGCAAATAGCTGGACTGCAGCAGGTGTAAACTAACTAAACTGTGTGTACACAGGTGTTTACCACTGCCCTTAAGAGGGAAGCGGGGGTGATCTGGCAGGCACTGGTCCGCGCTGCAATCATCACTGAGCCTCCCGCGGAGCAGCCACTTCAGGGGCCCAGACCTCTCCCTGCATCTCATGCGCTGAAGCGTGCGGCCACTACGGCAAATAGGTGGAGAAGGGCGGCGCCTGTTGCTCTCTAGGGCGCTGCAATGGCCGTCGGACCTAAGCCCCGCCCCTTCACTGACGGGAACGGAGCCCCGGCACTAGTTCCGACCTTTGGCTGCTCTGTAAGGAGCTGCAATAGAGGCTGTATACTGCGGGACTTAATTTAGGCAGCCCGCCTTACAGACCCCCCGAAAGCCAGCGCCGGTGCTAGAGAACTGCGTTGCTTAAAAGCTCTTTACTAGGGGAGCGCTATTATGGCAGCCCCTGACAGCCGTGTGCACGCGGCAGTTGAGGGAGAGCCCGACCACAGATGGCGCCGCTAGTATGCATGACGCGCCAATAAACCTACGCCCCCCGCTTGCTCTGGTGCTCTCACCGGGATGCCTAACTTCGGAGGTCAGGGAGAAGTGGTGCAGGGGGGAGGGTTGGGTCTCTCCTAACAGTGACAGCGCAATTGTCACTGAGCCCAGCTTTTTACAACCACTGCTCCTGCTAATCAGGAGCAGTGGTTATACTTACAGGCTGCTGCGGCCGGGATGCTGGGCTGAGGGGGCGGCGAGGAACCCGGACACATGCCGATGTCAGCAGTGGCGGATCCACGCAGGGTCCGATGACTCCATGATTGTGCCCCCTCCTCAGGGTCACCGGACACAGGCTGCAGTAGCCGTGTGGTGCCCTACCGGCGGCTCCCACGTAGCAGGCAGACTGCCACAGCAAGCAGCCTGCCTGTCCTCAATGCTTGTTTAAATTATGGAAAGGCTGGAGACAGCCTGATGTGCGACCGGCTCTCTCGGGCACATTCTAAAAACTGGGGCTGATGGGGCATAGAGGGGGAGGAGCCAGTCACACTTCTAAATTATTTAAAGTGCCAGGCTCTACTCTACCACCGTCTATACCCCACTGTCTTGAACTCCAGTGTCCCCTAGTGGATGAAGGAGAAAGTTTAATATTTTGCACATTTCTACTTATGACAGTGATAGGCAACCTGACGCACGTCACAGGCCGCATCGGCGTTCCGTTACCTTCTAAATGGCTGCACATTACTCTTAATCTCAGTAGTAAGTTTAATCAAAGAAAGAACCACAGATGTAATAACAACATCAGCAGACATTTTATACAAGCGTTAAATGCTACAACAAACAAATCTAGTCAGGAAGGAGACGTGGTCTGCATTGAAGGATCGTAGGGTCGTCTGTAGCCCATCACTAATCTATGGATAAACCATTAATGGAAACTACTAAAAGCAGATATACTGGACATGAGAGGTCATCACTGCTTTACCTTTGTGCAGCAATATTTGCCTGTACATCAGAAACATCGTTACTCCCTGAGCTCTGGATCTCTGCAGTTCTCCCCTCTAAGATAAGAAGATATCACACAGTAACACAGCAGTACATTGCAAACAATCTGGCAACACTCTGTGCAAGCAAAATGAATCCATTAACAATGTCTGAGAAAAAAAAAAAATGAAATGAAAACAAATGACACATAAATTACAGCCAAACACCCATATAATATTATCCAAAATGTCATTCATTTCAATGGGCCTATATCCTGCACTTTACACTACTGCTTCCAATATTTTACACCCCAATCTGTACCTCTGTATGTGATTTGCTACGGGGTAAATTTGGACGGATTCGGATTCATTTGATTTTTATTCCTTCATATTATATTACAGTGCAGGAATTCTTTTTTTGGATGGAACATCCACAATGTGCAGACTTGTTATAAGCTGTAGCAAGGGAATAATGTACGTTACCATTGCAGTTCCTGCTCTGTTTTCCCTTATTTTACAAGAAAAAAAGTCTAAAAAAAACGTACAAATTTTTTCGCCTGGTCTCATGGTCCCTTGAAATATGTAGCAATGGAGTGTGACTGTATTTAATTAGACTTTTTATTTTTCCATCTATTGATAGCCCTGAGACAAAGTATGATCTTACCTTCATCACTGGCTGACTCTCCTGTAATGTAAGAAAGAGAGAATGAAAACCTTGCCCAAGGCTGTAACATGCAGTAATCAGTGATAAAAGCAATTCTTCTGTACCACTATTTCCTTTCACCCGAATTATGGATTACTGTACAATGTAAACACCAAGGACTAGATTTACTAAAGTGTGTGTGGTTTGCAAACCCATCCATTATATTTACTAGTGGTGGTTCCCAAATTGGGTGCACTGGTACCCTTGGGAGCCGCAGGGCACTTGCAGGGGTGCAATGGGTTAGTGGTCCAGGACCAAAGCAATTTATTTATGGTCAATGTGATTGGAAGTCACCAGCACTGGTTTTGCCTATAATATGTGCCGACAAACAGAAGGGCGACTCTGTCCCCTGCCACATAACGGAACCTAAGGGTGACATATAAGCAGAATTTACTTCATTTATTCATGTTTGCTGCATTTGCGAATAAGAGACCTATGGCCTAGGTGTGCCGTAAATAAAATGCTAATATTCTAGGGTGCCGTGAGTCAAGAAAGTTTGTGAACCACTAACCTATGGTAAATACAATCATGAGAATTTAAAAATAAATAATTCTATAGGATATTACATACTTTATATACGTATTAATACTAGCTTAGAGTTCACTGTTAGCTAAGGCCGCTATTATCTGCCTCTCTCTCTCTCTCTTACCCATAATCCCTTTATCTCATCCCAGAGCCCGTCTGTCGCATCTATTTATAGCAGATAAATCTCACACAACTCAGTAACTGGGGCTTATGTCCTAGGTGCAGAGTATGGATCTGGATTTGTAGGGGTTGGAATAAAGCATAACTGGGGATATGGGCATATATTGCAGATAAAGGCAGCACGGAGAAAGGCAGGAATCAGGTTTTCAATTTACTTTTGCAGTTTTATACATGAATCCCAAATAGCAAGTTACTGACAGTATTGTAAATTCATACATATCAAACCAAGCGGAATAAAATACAGGGAGTAACTGTGGTATGTATAACGCTCTCTTTCACCCCAACAAGGCTGCCATGTAATGATGGAGGTACTTCACTAACTAAATAGGCAGAGAGTGAATGACTGCTTGGCAGACTTGCTTTGCTTAGTAGACTGTGTGGATTGGTTGATTCATATTCAGGAGCAGAACCAGAAGTCATAACTCAATCTCGTATCTCAAATACCTGCAGAATCAGTTTTTGGACCTGTAGCCAATTAGATCAGGAAACTGCCCTAACTATATGAACGGGGCTTTCTGTACTGGAGTGAGGAAGTAAAGCTTTATAAATAGACTATACTAATGCCGCTGACAAGTGCACTTCTGGAGGGGAGGGAGGGAGGGAAGGGAAGGGAAGGGAAGGACATCAGCGGGCAGACAGGCAGATTCAGGGTCGCTGGTGGAAGACCGGAACAAAAGTGTACTGGTGTCAGGAATAGTGCTAGCAGGAGAGAAGAAGGGCTTACAGGCTAAGAGCGAGAGACCGAAGAGCAAAGTTTGGATCGGGTTGGGTACAGGATGACGTCACTCACCGGGATATTGACCGCATCCTGTTTGGATCTGCTTCCATACTCCAGCCAACCTATTCTATTCACATATCACATGATCTACTGGTACTACTTTGTGTCTTCCCTAATTCTATCAGGGCTTCCCTCTGCTAACCTGACCTCCACCAGATACATCTCATACCCCTCACCCTATCTGCCCCTGTCCGATCAACATCTCCTGTACCCTAGTCTTTAGACAGCAAGCTTGCACAGATAGGACCCTCTGAGCCTAATGTCTCCTTTCTATAGTTACAGGATTTGTACAAGCTCTTATATCTGCTGAGAATTTACATTTGTCCGGCCCTGACCTGCAACAGCTCTCACGTGACTGGTTCATTCACGTCTTGCGTATTACTTCGTTATTCCTCGCCTGTCCGGCACCGCAGAACATGTGGCATCTTATGAATAAACTTTGTGGATGAGGCCGATGAGTTGTCCTGATTCGGTCACTATGTGAATGAAGCACAGAACTGCCCATCTGACCATGCTAGATACTTCTACTGAACCTGCTTACCTACGGTTGCCTTTCCTGGGAAGATGTTTGGGAGGACTGTATAACTCACTGGTCTCTCTCTCAGTAACGCTGCCTGTAGCTTCCACTTTATACTCTCCCTACTTTCTGATACGGATGGTTTATAAGAGAAGTTCAAATTATTTCATAGAATTTGGCACATAAACTGCTTAGGTGGTAACTATGCTGGAGCTTTGCTGTCTAGTCTTACTATGCTCACGTGCTGACTCTCGAAGAGAAGGGAGTTATGTTACAGAGCACAAAGAAAAGTGTTACTTACAGAACTGAGAAGCAAAGCTCACTCTACAGAGTTTTACAATACATCATTATCTAACAGACTCATTTATTTATATAATTATTAAATGGTCTACATATCTGTAAAGTTAGGACCAAATAAACTGAATTATAGCTTTTTTTTTTTTTTTTTTAATGTAATTGTTCAATATCTGCAGTGGAAATAAAAAAAAACAAAAAAAAAAAAACGTCAGACATCCGCAGCACAGCTGACTTATCCTGCCGACTACGCAATTTGTCACAATTCCGTAGTGAGAGTTATGCGGTGTATATTGGAGGCTTTTACCAAAAAGATTAATATATTCTTTCAAATGGAAGATAGAAAGTTTTGGTAAAGCAAAATAAAATTTTTGTACATTTTTCTATGGGTATTCGTAAAATAAAAAAAATAAAAAAAATTTGCAACAACAACAATATTAGCAAATAAAAGATAAAACCGTGTGTGATGATGTCAGATTGCGCTGGCAATCATCCACTACACTGTGAAACCACAACATGAGCAGGGAAATGGGAGGCACTAACAATGATTGACCTGTCACCTCCAGACTTATTGAAAAGTCAATCATTAGTGCCCAGACAATAAAACATTTAGAAGTCCAGGGATGGGTAGGAACAAATTGTTATTTTCCATTACTGTGCCACCAAATGGAAACTACTGTCTTTTCCAGTCTTGGCTTAAAAAGTTATAATGCTGTAGGCTGCATAGTTTTAAAATATTTTATGTATTTCAGTCAAGACCGTGCAAACTAGCAAATCAAAAAATAATGCATTATCATTATCAAGGGCAGATTTAGTATGAAAATAGAGTTTGTGTGCAATCTTGTTTTTTTCAGTTTTAAAAAAGGTAAAAATTACTTATGCTGGCCATACACGCTACAATTATCGGGACGATCCGCCCGATATCGGCAGATCGCCGCGATAATTGTAGCGTGTGGGGGGGCGACCGAGGGTTAAATATTGCTCGGTCGGGCATGCTGGATTGTCCAGCATGCCCGTCCGATGCGATATTTAGCGGGTAAACTGTCGGCCGCATCGGGCAGCCGACAGACAGACATTTCCTGTGTTCCTTCCTACGGAAGGAACAGGGAAATGTCTCTGCCCCCGGGGGCGAAGCGCAGATGTCGGGCTACACACTGAGATTTCTCTCACAGTGTATGCCGGCGACTTCTGCGGCTGGCATGCTGCCAGATAAAATGTGGTCTGACAGACATTTTATCTGGTAGCGTATGCCCAGCATTAGTGGTGTTTAGAGCAAAAAAAAAAAAAATACAAAAACATTTGCCTTTAGCCCCCTTTGTTTTTGATAAAATTGCAAGAAACAAAAACAAACAAAAAAACACACTTTGGCCCTCATTCAGAGCCGTACGCTCTGAGCAGAGCGCACGCTCTGAATGAGGGCCGTCCTCCATAATTATGGAGCGTCCTCCTGGACGCTCGTATAGCTGTGGGTCACCACCCACAGCCTGTACGAGCGTGCAGGTTGATGGCCGCGATGGTCTTGACCATCGCGACCATCGCCACTGCGAGCCGGAGCCTGCGGTTGAGTTTTTCAACCGCAAGGCCGGAGTGATTTTGGCTCTATCAGAGCCAAAATCACTCCCACTGACATCACTAGTGATGTCAGTGGGCCGGCTTCTGACGGTAGGCGTTCCCTTGGGAACGCCCCCGTCAGGGAGGTACGCCCCCGGCACGCCCACCAAAGGGGGCGTGCTGTCAATCAACATCGACAGCACGCCCCCTTTGATCAGACACAACGAGCGAAGGAAAGTCCTTCGCTCGTCGCGTCTGGCGCATGCGCACGACGGAGCTCCCGCCGTCGTGCGCATGCGCAGTGCACAACATCGACCCACTTGCGAGTGGACAGCCGCTTGCGAGTGGGTCTGAATCAGGCCCTTTGTGCATAATTTTGAGTCAATTCTGTTTGCAGTATCTGGAAGTATATGCATCCTAAGGTGTCAATCCTATTAGCTGCAAGTCCCCTAATGGAGCAAGCAAGTGCAGCTGTATGTCGCACTTATGGTGCCTCCGGATTTGATTTGTGTTCGCATGGCTGCGTACAACAATCCGTGAATCCGAGGTGAAATCAGTTAGTGAGGGGCGTCCCCCTCGAACCTAAAGCTGGGTACACACTTGTCCAATCCTCCGGGGATCCAACTTCAGATCAGACTGTTTATACAATCCTACTGCAGACCTGCATCCATCCTATGTGTCCACACTGGTCCAAGTTTACAGCACTCCAATCTCCATCTGCTGAAAGGATTGTATCACCGTACACACTCTAACAGGACCGCCAGCAATAGTATTTTATGAAAACGCCTCAGGTATAATTTGTGAGTACTGCATGAACACGTGACTGATATTGATGTCGGAATGTGACCAGCACAAATGGTTTAAAATAAAATTCATAGAATTGGCACCTCTACATTAGTTTTGCTTTACCAAAAAGTAAAAAAAGTGCCTAAATATTTATAGTCACTATACAAAATAACACAATTATTTTAAACTGAAATATATAGGAGGTAGTGAAGTAAAAAAAAAAAAAAAAAAAAAAAAACTCTGTAACTTATCCAAGTAATCCCCCACCTCCGCGTTCTACCGCTCGCATTCTTCAGTTAATTATTCTCACCTTCTCCGCTAGGTTTGGCTGGTTTTCTCTCCCTTAGCTTTGAGGCGGATGGCCGCGCACTTTTGGTTGGAACAGAAAGCTTCTAGAGAATTAAAAAAATTAGGAAGATTTTAAGAAATTTCCAGTATGGTTCTAATTAACATACATGTCTATTTAGACAAACTAAACTGAAAAAAAAAACCGGTATAAACAGTCTAACAGTTATATACCTCTTCTTCGGTGTGAGAGAGCTCCATGTACAACGTGAAAACAAATACAATAGAACATTAGACAGGAGACACAAACGTACTTACAATCTAACTATGCATCAGTAGTATCTATTAATCACCTAACACTTAAGCCCTGATCATAAAAGCCAAAAGGTTTCTCATTACATTAAGCTTGAATGTTGAAAACAAAGCCATGACGAGTGGTGTATGACCATTGACGCCAGGGTTCAAGACCAAGCAGTTGGCACAATCGCTGCCCTGGTGACAGCCCACTACATAAAAAAGCACAGGGTGGTCCTGTAGGATGCACCCGGCACCCAGCTTCCTGCTCGCAGTGCTCCCTAGGCGTTCAATGACTGATGTCATGACAAGAGCCAGGGGCCTAGAGTGCAGAGGCTCCATGCTAAGGCACTGGATAAAACTAAAACATTTTAAATGAGGATCATCTATAGAGCAGCCAAAATATACTGTAACTAGATGCGAAATGTATGCTGTAATACTTTCCTCTGCAAAATAAAAGTAGCATACAATTTTAGGGTTTTTTTTTTCATTTACATTAAGTCCATTTCAATTGATCAACAATGTTTGCACAGAATGTTAAAGCCACTAATTAAAGAGGGTTCCAGTCAATAGAGCTACAGTAAAACAGGTTGACAATGTCTAGATAGACATCAAATGGTAGACTGTCAATAGTTAGATAGGGACAAAAGGTTGACATGGATGAAGATAGACAGGTACAAAAGGTCAACAAGGTCAAAAGCGTTGACCATTTTTGTGCCGACCTTTTGACCCCGACGACTTTTTGTGCTCGTTTATCTTCATCCATGTCGACCTTTTGTTCCGGTCTACCATTTGGCGCCTATCTAGGCACTGTATCTTTTTACTGTAGATCTTTTATATTAAACCCATTTGAGGAGAAGGAGAATACATTTCTGCTTCACACCTACCTCTTTATCGCTGACAGATTTGTTTCCCCTCCCAGAGACTTCTGAGGTTTTCTTGATAGACTCTTCGGAGGCTTTATGCTGTTGAGATAACATATCGTGTTTATAATGCACTGAAAAGTAGGCAGCAGGGTGCATGGCACCACGTTATCATAGAAGAGCAGCATGGATACGGTTTAATCCATATTCTGGCCAACACGTTGCAATCCACCCAGATCGGTAAGTGACAGCACAATCTGATTCACTCTGAGTCGCTCATACAATAATTATTTCTATTTCCATAACAAAATCATTTAACAACTGAAGCCAGATACAGGTTAAGATCAGGATGCTCATACATACAAAACATGTCAGGATCAGTGGACAAACCACTAGGCCAAATTGAACAGATTTAGTAAGAGAGAGGATTTTAATCGCTATAGGTTATATTTTGTGTTTGGTGTAGGCTTACATATGTGACAATTGGATGTGTGGCTAGTTTATTTATTCAGGAATACTGACCCATGAACAAAACATCTTAGAATACATCACCAGAGTGCCAAAAACCTTGCGAAATAATACGCTACAGTGTCACAGCCGCTGGCACGGTAACGTAGCATTTCGCATGCAGCTATAACCACAGTCGCAAACATAATAAAACGCATTTGAAGGTGAAAAGTCGCACAAAAAGATGCTCGGCGCTACCAAGTCGCATGATGCTCATTTGTTATGTTTAACCCAACTTGTAGCGCACGGAAGTAAGATGTGGACACCTATATATCTACATGGTTTAATCGCTCTCCTCCTGAAATGTACAGCAAGAGAGACGTTTTAGACTGGTATAAAACTAAAATAACTACTGTACCCTAATGAGCCATTCAGCACAGAACAATAACCAACGACAGACTTGCCAATCGCATTACAATGTTATGAACAAGCTTCCAAAGTGAATTGGAAATACCTCTTAAAAGGTACTTCTACAATAGTGAATTGCAGTTAAAAAATTACTGCATCCATAAGTCCCAATCATCCCAATTTCAGTAGAATAGTCCAAGTTTGAGGGCTCTGCCCCGCCGTTATGATTGGGACCGCATTGTACAATCGGCCACGTGGCTGGGATGTAAGACACGTTCCCTGCACCTGCCACTGTGATACCTAAAACGGTTAAAGCTGCCCTACCTTCTATTAAAAGTTAGTAGTGCAGGCACCATAACCAGTGGAGAAGGGAGGGATTGCCGTTTGTGATGGCCCTTCGTGCTCACACCCTTCCCCCTCTCCACTACCATTTAACAATAGCTCATTTAAATTTATTTTGCCAGTAGAGCCTTGGGAAAAACTGCGGTAAGTAGAAGCCCCACCTGCTGCAGCTAGTAGAAGGGGCACCAAGAACATGTTTTCCTAGTTGGTAGAGCAGTCTTCACAATAATAGGCTTGTCCCATGTATTTTAAAAGTGTGAAATGAATCCGCACTGATCCTAATAATTATTTCTTAAACTCTTCGCCCTTCCTTTATCTTATCTATTTTGGGTACTTGTATTCACCAGATCATAATCATATTTTGTCTTTCCATTATTGGAAAGTATGCAGGAAGAGGTGCTACCCTCTCACTATATATACTGATTAAAGAAAGAATAAAAAGAAAAAAAGGGTGTGAGACTGATGGGTGCACTCTTGGGCGAATAAGGGAAAAAGAGCTAGACTCCAATCTATGTTTGTATCACAAAAATCATGATGATTTTTGTGATACAAACATAGATTGGTGTCTAGCTCTTTTTCCCTTATTCGCCCAAGAGTGCACCCATCAGTCTCACACCCTTTTGTCCCATGTATTATTAGGTTCTTTTGCGGTCTCTGTGCCTGATTCAGCAAGGATCGCAATTGCAAAGCTGCATGCAGGCAGCTTTGAAATTGCGATCCTTGCAATAATGCAAATGCAGCAGGAGGTGTATGACACCCCCTACTATATTTGCGATCCCAGCACTGCAACGGAGGTCGTTGGCTGGGATCACCATCGCGACCATCGGTAGTCAAGGGCCATTGCTGGACCAGTAATAGCTCCTGTAAGAGAATACACAGATTTGGAAGCAAGCTTCAATCTTCCAATCAGTTGTGTAGGGATAGATAAAGTAGAGCTTTTAACTAGACTCGTCATATGGGAATCTACTGCTGGGAGTGCTTCCTATTTAGCGCAATCAGCTGCTGGAATAGGGTAAAAAGAAACCAGGCGTTTTGGGGGCTGAAACTTGAGAGCTGGGCAGATGCTCTAGAGAACAAATTTCTCTCTGATGCCTCCCGGGAACAGCTGTCCTACATCTCCCACATCAGGGATGCAGCCTCCTATTTGGGAGAAGCGGCTTTGGATACTGGTCTCCTGGCTTCCAAGGCATCTGCTACTTCGGTGGTAGCTGGCCGTATCATTTGGCCTCGTTCACGGACTCGGAGAATGCCTTGGAATCATTGCCTTACACTGGGCAGTTCCTGTTTGGCCCAGAGTTGGACAAGATTGTGACTACCTTAGCGGCTTCTAAGACTGCTTTTCTGCCCTCAGCATCTATATGATCCTGTAGGTCTTTTCATCCCTAGGGAAAAGCTAAAGGTCAGTCCTTTCCTCGGCAGTCGGCATACACAAAGGCCTCCAAGCCCAGGAACAAGCATGTTTCGGCCACCAGACGTCCAGCTGCTAAATCCGAAGACAAACCTTCAGCCTGTCGGCATGGGCCTCCCCCTGGGGGACCCCAGAGCGGGAGGCAGACTTCTTCAGTTCGCCCAATTCTGGCGCCAGACCACCACAGACGTCTGGATACAAAAAGTAGTCTCTCATGGGTACGCCTTTTCATTCCTGAGACCTCTTCCCAAGCAGTTATTTTACACAGGCCCTCCATCAGACCCAAGCAAACCCCTACTACTCCAGGTCATTCAGCCCTTGCTGCAGGCGGTGGTAATAATTCCAGACCCATCGTCACAGCGGGGGAATGGTTATTATTCCACCCTTTTCTTAGTTCAGAAGCCCAATGGGTCCCATCGGCCTATCCTCAACCTCAAGTCTCTGAACAAGTTTATCAGGGTGCCCAGGTTTCATATGGAAATCGTCCACTCCATTGTCCTAGCTATGGAACCTGGGGACTTTATGTTATCTCTGGACATTCAGGACGCTTATCTAAATGTACCTATAGCGCCCTCCCATCAGCGGGTATCTCCGGTTTGCTGTCCTACAGCAACATTTCCAATTTCAGGCACTGCCCTTTGGGCGTTCTACACTCTCCTCGGGTCTTTACCAAAATCATAGCAGTTGTGGCAGCCTACCTGCATCGTCAGGGAATCAGGCTACTCCCATACTTGGACGACCTCTTGCCCCTAGCACGCTCTCCAGAGGTCCTTCACCGCCATCTTCAGGTAACCATTGCCTTTCTACAGAGGCATGGCTGGTTGATCAACTGGAAAAAAAAAAAAAAAGTCTTCCTTGACCCCTTTACAAAGGATGGTACATCTGGGAGCTCTTCTGGATTCTCAGGCTCAGAAAATTTTCCTGACCGCAGAAAAGATCTCCGCACTGCAGCAACAAGTGCGCAGGTTACTCCACAGTCTCAGAGTATCAATTCACTCGGCAATACAGACCTTGGGGTCCATGGTATCCACCTTCGACATGGTGGAGTTCGCTCAGTTCCACTCCAATACCTAATCCTCTCCAGGTGGACTGGGCTGCCCCATCTGATCAGATCCCAGACGATGGTCCTCTCTTCAGCAGTTTGCCTGACCCTCTCCTGGTGGTTACAGATGTCCCACTGAAACAAAGGTCACCCCATTTGGATCTCATAATGGGTACTCTCCAGGGATGCAAGCCTCCGCGGGTGGGGTGCAGTGACCGGCCAGCACTCCTTCCAAGGCCGCTGGACACCAGCCGAGGCAATCTTACCAATCAACGTCCTAGAACTCCGAGCCATCTACAGAGCCCTCACTCTGGCTCAGGATATTCTTCAGGGCAGGCCAGAACAAGTACAGTCCGACAATGCCACGCATGACTATCTCATCGGCTTACTCGCAGTTTGGTCTTCCTGTGCCGGCTACGGTCTTGCTCATTCTAATCGGGCCGGAGCATCCTGGGATAGAAAAAGCTTAACTGTTTGGTGTCCGGTCCTACTATCCACCACCTACACCCCATTGTCTCCCTGTGGACTTCGAAGAAAGAGTTAACAAATGGAAGTCTACCATAACTCTCCTTTTATGCAGATACATTAAAACTGCTGCAAAACCTTTTTAAAAAGTCAAAATACTAAATAGGTCACAAAAATGTGATTGCGTTTGCG
>JAUIMM010003061.1:0-105674 GCA_031769625.1 Taudactylus pleione
CTTGGTCTTCAACACATTTGGTGAAATTTTGAGCTGTCTGTGTTTGCTACAAGAGGAGATATCACAAAGAATGCATTTTTGTTGTTTCCATTGGTTTCAATGCATTTTGGCCTAAAACGAGCATTTGCTGTTTTCTCTTAAACGCAACATGGGAGAAAAACCATTTCACATCACATTTGTGGGTCTTGGTCTTCAAAACATTCAGTGAAATTTTGAGCTGTCTGTGTTTGCTACAAGAGAGGAGATATCACAAAGAATGCACTTTTGTTGTTTCCATTGGTTTCAATGCATTTTGGCCTAAAATGAGCATTTGCTGTTTTCTCTTAAACGCAACATGGGAGAAAAACCATTTCACATCACATTTGTGGGTCTTGGTCTTCAACACATTCGGTGAAATTTTGAGCTGTCTGTGTTTGCTACAAGAGGAGATATCACAAAGAATGTGCTTTTGTTTCCATTGGTTTCAATGCATTTTGGCCTAAAACAAGCATTTGCTGTTTTCTCTTAAACGCAACATGGGAGAAAAACCATTTCACATTACATTTGTGAGTCTTGGTCTTCAACACATTCGGTGAAATTTTGAGCTGTCTCTGTTTGCTACAAGAGGAGATATCACAAAGAATGCGTTTTTGTTGTTTCCATTGGTTTCAATGCATTTTGGCCTAAAAAGAGCATTTGCTCTTTTCTCTTAAACGCAACATGGGAGAAAAACCATTTCGCAACACATTTGTGGGTCTTGGTCTTCAACACATTCAGTGAAATTTTGAGCTGTCTGTGTTTGCTACAAGAGGAGATATCACAAAGAATGCACTTTTGTTGTTTCCATTGGTTTCAATGCATTTTGGCCTAAAATGAGCATTTGCTGTTTTCTCTTAAACCAACATGGGAGAAAAACCATTTCACATCACATTTGTGGGTCTTGGTCTTCAACACATTCGGTGAAATTTTGAGCTGTCTGTGTTTGCTACAAGAGGAGATATCACAAAGAATGTGCTTTTGTTTCCATTGGTTTCAATGCATTTTGGCCTAAAACGAGCATTTGCTGTTTTCTCTTCAACGCAACATGGGAGAAAAACCATTTCACATCACATTTGTGGGTCTTGGTCTTCAACACATCCAGTGAAATTTTGAGCTGTCTGTGTTTGCTACAAGAGGAGATATCACAAAGAATGCACTTTTGTTGTTTCCATTGGTTTCAATGCATTTTGGCCTAAAATAAGCATTTGCTGTTTTCTCTTAAACCAACATGGGAGAAAAAACCATTTTACATCACATTTGTGGGTCTTGGTCTTCAACACATTCGGTGAAATTTTGAGCTGTCTGTATTTGCTACAAGAGGGGATATCACAAAGAATGTGCTTTTGTTTCCATTGGTTTCAATGCATTTTGGCCTAAAACGAGCATTTGCTGTTTTCTCTTAAACGCAACATGGGAGAAAAACCATTTCACATCACATTTGTGAGTCTTGGTCTTCAACACTTTCAGTGAAATTTTGAGCTGTCTGTGTTTGCTACAAGAGGAGATATCACAAAGAATGCGTTTTTGTTGTTTCCATTGGTTTCAATGCATTTTGGCCTAAAACGAGCATTTGCTGTTTTCTCTTAAACGCAACATGGGAGAAAAACCATTTCACATTACATTTGTGAGTCTTGGTCTTCAACACATTCGGTGAAATTTTGAGCTGTCTGTGTTTGCTACAAGAGGAGATATCACAAAGAATGCACTTTTGTTGTTTCCATTGGTTTCAATGCATTTTGGCCTAAAATGAGCATTTGCTGTTTTCTCTTAAACGCAACATGGGAGAAAAACCATTTCACATCACATTTGTGGGTCTTGGTCTTCAACACATTCGGTGAAATTTTGAGCTGTCTGTGTTTGCTACAAGAGGAGATATCACAAGGAATGTGCTTTTGTTGTTTCCATTGGTTTCAAAGCATTTTGGCCTAAAACAAGCATTTGCTGTTTTCTCTTAAACGCAACATGGGAGAAAAACCATTTCACATCACATTTGTGGGTCTTGGTCTTCAACACATTCGGTGAAATTGTGAGCTGTCTGTGTTTGCTACAAGAGGAGATATCACAAAGAATGTGCTTTTGTTTCCATTGGTTTCAATGCATTTTGGCCCTAAAACTAGCATTTGCTGTTTTCTCTTAAACGCAATATGGGAGAAAAACCATTTCACATTACATTTGTGAGTCTTGGTCTTCAACACATTCGGTGAAATTTTGAGCTGTCTGTGTTTGCTACAAGAGGAGATATCACAAAGAATGCATTTTTTGTTGTTTCCATTGGTTTCAATGCATTTTGGCCTAAAACGAGCATTTGCTGTTTTCTCTTAAACGCAACATGGGAGAAAAAACCATTTCACATCACATTTGTGGGTCTTGGTCTTCAACACATTCAGTGAAATTTTGAGCTGTCTGTGTTTGCTACAAGAGGAGATATCACAAAGAATGCACTTTTGTTGTTTCCATTGGTTTCAATGCATTTTGGCCTAAAATGAGCATTTGCTGTTTTCTCTTAAACCAACATGGGAGAAAAACCATTTCACATCACATTTGTGGGTCTTGGTCTTCAACACATTCGGTGAAATTTTGAGCTGTCTGTGTTTGCTACAAGAGGAGATATCACAAAGAATGTGCTTTTATTTCCATTGGTTTCAATGCATTTTGGCCTAAAACGAGCATTTGCTGTTTTCTCTTAAACGCAATATGGGAGAAAAACCATTTCACATTACATTTGTGAGTCTTGGTCTTCAACACATTTGGTGAAATTTTGAGCTGTCTGTGTTTGCTACAAGAGGAGATATCACAAAGAATGCATTTTTGTTGTTTTCCATTGGTTTCAATGCATTTTGGCCTAAAACGAGCATTTGCTGTTTTCTCTTAAACGCAACATGGGAGAAAAACCATTTCACATCACATTTGTGGGTCTTGGTCTTCAACACATTCAGTGAAATTTTTGAGCTGTCTGTGTTTGCTACAAGAGGAGATATCACAAAGAATGCACTTTTGTTGTTTCCATTGGTTTCAATGCATTTTGGCCTAAAATGAGCATTTGCTGTTTTCTCTTAAACGCAACATGGGAGAAAAAACCATTTCACATCAAATTTGTGGGTCTTGGTCTTCAACACATTCGGTGAAATTTTGAGCTGTCTGTGTTTGCTACAAGAGGAGATATCACAAAGAATGTGCTTTTGTTTCCATTGGTTTCAATGCATTTTGGCCTAAAACTAGCATTTGCTGTTTTCTCTTAAACGCAATATGGGAGAAAAACCATTTCACATTACATTTGTGAGTCTTGGTCTTCAACACATTCGGTGAAATTTTGAGCTGTCTGTGTTTGCTACAAGAGGAGATATCACAAAGAATGCATTTTTGTTGTTTCCATTGGTTTCAATGCATTTTGGCCTAAAACGAGCATTTGCTGTTTTCTCTTAAACGCAACATGGGAGAAAAACCATTTCACATCACATTTGTGGGTCTTGGTCTTCAACACATTCAGTGAAATTTTGAGCTGTCTGTGTTTGCTACAAGAGGAGATATCACAAAGAATGCACTTTTGTTGTTTCCATTGGTTTCAATGCATTTTGGCCTAAAATGAGCATTTGCTGTTTTCTCTTAAACCAACATGGGAGAAAAACCATTTCACATCACATTTGTGGGGTCTTGGTCTTCAACACATTCGGTGAAATTTTGAGCTGTCTGTGTTTGCTACAAGAGGAGATATCACAAAGAATGTGCTTTTATTTCCATTGGTTTCAATGCATTTTGGCCTAAAACGAGCATTTGCTGTTTTCTCTTAAACGCAATATGGGAGAAAAACCATTTCACATTACATTTGTGAGTCTTGGTCTTCAACACATTTGGTGAAATTTTGAGCTGTCTGTGTTTGCTACAAGAGGAGATATCACAAAGAATGCATTTTTGTTGTTTCCATTGGTTTCAATGCATTTTGGCCTAAAACGAGCATTTGCTGTTTTCTCTTAAACGCAACATGGGAGAAAAACCATTTCACATCACATTTGTGGGTCTTGGTCTTCAACACATTCAGTGAAATTTTGAGCTGTCTGTGTTTGCTACAAGAGGAGATATCACAAAGAATGCACTTTTGTTGTTTCCATTGGTTTCAATGCATTTTGGCCTAAAATGAGCATTTGCTGTTTTCTCTAAAACGCAACATGGGAGAAAAACCATTTCACATCACATTTGTGGGTCTTGGTCTTCAACACATTCGGTGAAATTTTGAGCTGTCTGTGTTTGCTACAAGAGGAGATATCACAAAGTATGCGCTTTTGTTGTTTCCATTGCATTCAATGCATTTTGACCTAAAACGAGCAATTGCTGTTTTCTCTTAAAAGCAACATGGGAGAAAAAACATTTCACATCACATTTGTGGGTCTTGGTCTTCAACACATTCGGTGAAATTTTGAGCTGTCTGTGTTTGCTACAAGAGGAGATATCACAAAGTATGCGCTTTTGTTGTTTCCATTGCATTCAATGCATTTTGGCCTTAAATGAGCATTTGCTGTTTTCTCTTAAAAGCAACATGGGAGAAAAAACCATTTCACATCACATTTGTGGGTCTTGGTCTTCAACACATTTGGTGAAATTTTGAGCTGTCTGTGTTTGCTACAAGAGGAGATATCACAAAGTATGCGCTTTTGTTGTTTCCATTGCTTTCAATGCATTTTGGCCTAAAACGAGCATTTGCTGTTTTCTCTTAAACGCAACATGGGAGAAAAACCATTTCACAACACATTTGTGGGTCTTGGTCTTCAACACATTCGGTGAAATTTTGAGCTGTCTGTGTTTGCTACAAGAGGAGATATCACAAAGTATGCGCTTTTGTTGTTTCCATTGCTTTCAATGCATTTTGGCCTAAAACGAGCATTTGCTGTTTTCTCTTAAATGCAACATGGGAGAAAAACCATTTCACATCACATTTGTGGGTCTTGGTCTTCAACACGTTCGGTGAAATTTTGAGCTGTCTGTGTTTGCTACAAGAGGAGATATCACAAAGTATGCGCTTTTGTTGTTTCCATTGCATTCAATGCATTTTGGCCTTAAATGAGCATTTGCTGTTTTCTCTTAAAAGCAACATGGGAGAAAAACCATTTCACATCACATTTGTGGGTCTTGGTCTTCAACACATTCAGTGAAATTTTGAGCTGTCTGTGTTTGCTACAAGAGGAGATATCACAAAGTATGCGCTTTTGTTGTTTCCATTGCTTTCAATGCATTTTGGCCTAAAACGAGCATTTGCTGTTTTCACTTAAACGCAACATGGGAGAAAAACCATTTCCACATCAAATTTGTGGGCCTTGGTCTTGAACACATTCGTTGAAATTTTGAGCTGTCTGTGTTTGCTACAAGAGGAGATATCACAAAGTATGCACTTTTGTTGTTTCCATTGCTTTCAAAGCATTTTGGCCTAAAACGAGCATTTGCTGTTTTCTCTTAAACACAACATGGGAGAAAAACCATTTCACATCACATTTGTGGGTCTTGGTCTTCAACACATTCGGTGAAATTTTGAGCTGTCTGTGTTTGCTACAAGAGGAGATATCACAAAGTATGCGCTTTTGTTGTTTCCATTGGTTTCAATGCATTTTGGCCTAAAATGAGCATTTGCTGTTTCTCTTAAATGCAACATGGGAGAAAAACAATTTCACATCACATTTGTGTGTCTTGGTCTTCAACACATTAGGTGAAATTTTGAGCTGTCTGTGTTTGCTACAAGAGGAGATATCACAAAGAATGCGCTTTTGTTGTTTCCATTGCTTTCAATGCATTTTGTCCTAAAACAAGCTTTTGCTGTTTTCTCTTAAACGCAACATGGGAGAAAAACCATTTCACATCACATTTGTGGGTCTTGGTCTTCAACACATTCTGTGAAATTTTGAGCTGGCTGTGTTTGCTACAAGAGTAGATATCACAAAGTATGCACTTTTGTTGTTTCCATTGCTTTCAATGCATTTTGGCCTAAAACGAGCATTTGCTGTTTTCTCTTAAACGTAACATGGGAGAAAAACCATTTCACATCACATTTGTGGGTCTTGGTCTTCAACACATTCGGTGAAATTTTGAGCTGTCTGTGTTTGCTACAAGAGGAGATATCACAAAGTATGCGCTTTTGTTGTTTCCATTGCTTTCAATGCATTTTGGCCTAAAACGAGCATTTGCTGTTTTCACTTAAAAGAAACATGGGAGAAAAACCATTCTCACATCACATTTGTGTGTCTTGGTCTCCAACACATTCGGTGAAATTTTGAGCTGTCTGTGTTTGCTACAAGAGGAGATATCACAAAGTATGCGCTTTTGTTGTTTCCATTGCTTTCAATGCATTTTGGCCTAAAACGAGCAATTGCTGTTTTCTCTTAAAAGCAACATGGGAGAAAAACCATTTCACATCACATTTGTGGGTCTTGGTCTTCAACACATTCGGTGAAATTTTGAGCTGTCTGTGTTTGCTACAAGAGGAGATATCACAAAGTATGCGCTTTTGTTGTTTCCATTGCATTCAATGCATTTTGGCCTTAAATGAGCATTTGCTGTTCTCTTAAAAGCAACATGGGAGAAAAACCATTTCACATCACATTTGTGGGTCTTGGTCTTCAACACATTCAGTGAAATTTTGAGCTGTCTGTGTTTGCTACAAGAGGAGATATCACAAAGTATGCGCTTTTGTTGTTTCCATTGCTTTCAATGCATTTTGGCCTAAAACGAGCATTTGCTGTTTTCTCTTAAACGCAACATGGGAGAAAAACCATTTCACATCACATTTGTGGGTCTTGGTCTTCAACACATTTGGTGAAATTTTGAGCTGTCTGTGTTTGCTACAAGAGGAGATATCACAAAGTATGCGCTTTTGTTGTTTCCATTGGTTTCAATGCATTTTGGCCTAAAATGAGCATTTGCTGTTTCTCTTAAATGCAACATGGGAGAAAAAACCATTTCACATCACCTTTGTGTGTCTTGGTCTAAAACACATTAGGTGAAATTTTGAGCTGTCTGTGTTTGCTACAAGAGGAGATATCATAAAGTATGCGCTTTTGTTGTTTCCTTTGCTTTCAATGCATTTTGTCCTAAAACGAGCATTTGCTGTTTTCTCAAAAACGCAACATGGGAGAAAAACCATTTCACATCACATTTGTGGGTCTTGGTCTTCAACACATTCAGTGAAATTTTGAGCTGTCTGTGTTTGCTACAAGAGGAGATATCACAAAGTATGCGCTTTTCTTGTTTCCATTGCTTTCAATGCATTTTGGCCTAAAACGAGCATTTGCTGTTTTCTCTTAAATGCAACATGGGAGAAAAACCATTTCACATCACATTTGTGGGTCTTGGTCTTCAACACGTTCGGTGAAATTTTGAGCTGTCTGTGTTTGCTACAAGAGGAGATATCACAAAGTATGCGCTTTTGTTGTTTCCATTGCATTCAATGCATTTTGGCCTTAAATGAGCATTTGCTGTTTTCTCTTAAAAGCAACATGGGAGAAAAACCATTTCACATCACATTTGTGGGTCTTGGTCTTCAACACATTCAGTGAAATTTTGAGCTGTCTGTGTTTGCTACAAGAGGAGATATCACAAAGTATGCGCTTTTGTTGTTTCCATTGCTTTCAATGCATTTTGGCCTAAAACGAGCATTTGCTGTTTTCACTTAAACGCAACATGGGAGAAAAACCATTTCACATCAAATTTGTGGGCCTTGGTCTTGAACACATTCGTTGAAATTTTGAGCTGTCTGTGTTTGCTACAAGAGGAGATATCACAAAGTATGCACTTTTGTTGTTTCCATTGCTTTCAAAGCATTTTGGCCTAAAACGAGCATTTGCTGTTTTCTCTTAAACACAACATGGGAGAAAAACCATTTCACATCACATTTGTGGGTCTTGGTCTTCAACACATTCGGTGAAATTTTGAGCTGTCTGTGTTTGCTACAAGAGGAGATATCACAAAGTATGCGCTTTTGTTGTTTCCATTGGTTTCAATGCATTTTGGCCTAAAATGAGCATTTGCTGTTTCTCTTAAATGCAACATGGGAGAAAAACAATTTCACATCACATTTGTGTGTCTTGGTCTTCAACACATTAGGTGAAATTTTGAGCTGTCTGTGTTTGCTACAAGAGGAGATATCACAAAGAATGCGCTTTTGTTGTTTCCATTGCTTTCAATGCATTTTGTCCTAAAACGAGCTTTTGCTGTTTTCTCTTAAACGCAACATGGGAGAAAAACCATTTCACATCACATTTGTGGGTCTTGGTCTTCAACACATTCTGTGAAATTTTGAGCTGGCTGTGTTTGCTACAAGAGTAGATATCACAAAGTATGCACTTTTGTTGTTTCCATTGCTTTCAATGCATTTTGGCCTAAAACGAGCATTTGCTGTTTTCTCTTAAACGTAACATGGTAGAAAAACCATTTCACATCACATTTGTGGGTCTTGGTCTTCAACACATTCGGTGAAATTTTGAGCTGTCTGTGTTTGCTACAAGAGGAGATATCACAAAGTATGCGCTTTTGTTGTTTCCATTGCTTTCAATGCATTTTGGCCTAAAACGAGCATTTGCTGTTTTCACTTAAAAGCAACATGGGAGAAAAACCATTTCACATCACATTTGTGTGTCTTGGTCTTCAACACATTCGGTGAAATTTTGAGCTGTCTGTGTTTGCTACAAGAGGAGATATCACAAAGTATGCGCTTTTGTTGTTTCCATTGCTTTCAATGCATTTTGGCCTAAAACGAGCAAATGCTGTTTTCTCTTAAAAGCAACATGGGAGAAAAACCATTTCACATCACATTTGTGGGTCTTGGTCTTCAACACATTCGGTGAAATTTTGAGCTGTCTGTGTTTGCTACAAGAGGAGATATCACAAAGTATGCGCTTTTGTTGTTTCCATTGCATTCAATGCATTTTGGCCTTAAATGAGCATTTGCTGTTTTCTCTTAAAAGCAACATGGGAGAAAAACCATTTCACATCACATTTGTGGGTCTTGGTCTTCAACACATTCAGTGAAATTTTGAGCTGTCTGTGTTTGCTACAAGAGGAGATATCACAAAGTATGCGCTTTTGTTGTTTCCATTGCTTTCAATGCATTTTGGCCTAAAACGAGCATTTGCTGTTTTCTCTTAAACGCAACATGGGAGAAAAACCATTTCACATCACATTTGTGGGTCTTGGTCTTCTACACATTTGGTGAAATTTTGAGCTGTCTGTGTTTGCTACAAGAGGAGATATCACAAAGTATGCGCTTTTGTTGTTTCCATTGGTTTCAATGCATTTTGGCCTAAAATGAGCTTTTGCTGTTTCTCTTAAATGCAACATGGGAGAAAAACCATTTCACATCACCTTTGTGTGTCTTGGTCTAAAACACATTAGGTGAAATTTTGAGCTGTCTGTGTTTGCTACAAGAGGAGATATCATAAAGTATGCGCTTTTGTTGTTTCCATTGCTTTCAATGCATTTTGTCCTAAAACGAGCATTTGCTGTTTTCTCAAAAACGCAACATGGGAGAAAAACCATTTCACATCACATTTGTGGGTCTTGGTCTTCAACACATTCAGTGAAATTTTGAGCTGTCTGTGTTTGCTACAAGAGGAGATATCACAAAGTATGCGCTTTTCTTGTTTCCATTGCTTTCAATGCATTTTGGCCTAAAACGAGCATTTGCTGTTTTCTCTTAAATGCAACATGGGAGAAAAACCATTTCACATCACATTTGTGGGTCTTGGTCTTCAACACATTTGGTGAAATTTTGAGCTGTCTGTGTTTGCTACAAGAGGAGATATCATAAAGTATGCGCTTTTGTTGTTTCCATTGCTTTCAATGCATTTTGGCCTAAAACGAGCATTTGCTGTTTTCTCTTAAACGCAACATGGGAGAAAAACCATTTCACATCACATTTGTGGGTCTTGGTCTTCAACACATTCGGTGAAATTTTGAGCTGTCTGTGTTTGCTACAAGAGGAGATATCACAAAGTATGCGCTTTTGTTGTTTCCATTGGTTTCAATGCATTTTGGCCTAAAAATGAGCATTTGCTGTTTTCTCTTAAACGCAACATGGGAGAAAAACCATTTCACATCACATTTGTGTGTCTTGGTCTTCAACACATTAGGTGAAATTTTGAGCTGTCTGTGTTTGCTACAAGAGGAGATATCACAAAGCATGTGCTTTTGTTGTTTCCATTGCTTTCAATGCATTTTGGCCTAAAACGAGCATTTGCTGTTTTCTCTTAAATGCAACATGGGAGAAAAACCATTTCACATCACATTTGTGGGTCTTGGTCTTCAACACATCCAGTGAAATTTTGAGCTGTCTGTGTTTGCTACAAGAGGAGATAACACAAAGTATGTGCTTTTGTTGTTTCCATTGCTTCAATGCATTTTTGCCTAAAACGAGCAATTGCTGTTTTCTCTTAAACGCAACATGGGGGAAAAACCATTTCACATCACATTTGTGGGTCTTGGTCTTCAACACATCCAGTGAAATTTTGAGCTGTCTGTGTTTGCTACAAGGGGAGATAACACAAAGTATGCGTTTTTGTTGTTTCCATTGCTTTCAATGCATTTTGGCCTAAAACGAGCAATTGCTGTTTTCTCTTAAACGCAACATGGGAGAAAAACCATTTCACATCACATTTGTGGGTCTTGGTCTTCAACACATCCAGTGAAATTTTGAGCTTTCTGTGTTTGCTACAAGAGGAGATATCACAAAGTATGCGCTTTTGTTGTTTCCATTGCTTTCAATGCATTTTGGCCTAAACCGTGCATTTGCTGTTTTCTCTTAAACACAACATGGGAGAAAAACCATTTCACATCACATTTGTGGGTCTTGGTCTTCAACACATCCAGTGAAATTTTGAGCTTTCTGTGTTTGCTACAAGAGGAGATATCACAAAGTATGCGCTTTTGTTGTTTCCATTGCTTTCAATGCATTTTGGCCTAAACCGTGCATTTGCTGTTTTCTCATAAACGCAACATGGGAGAAAAACAATTTCACATCACATTTGTGGGTCTTGGTCTTCAACATATCCAGTGAAATTTTGAGCTGTCTGTGTTTGCTACAAGAGGAGATAACACAAAGTATGTGCTTTTGTTGTTTCCATTGCTTCAATGCATTTTGGACTAGAACGAGCAATTGCTGTTTTCTCTTAAACGCAACATGGGAGAAAAACCATTTCACATCACATTTGTGGGTCTTGGTCTTCAACACATCCAGTGAAATTTTGAGCTGTCTGTGTTTGCTACAAGAGGAGATAACACAAAGTATGCGCTTTTGTTGTTTCCATTGCTTTCAATGCATTTTGGCCTAAAACGAGCAATTGCTGTTTTCTCTTAAATGCAACATGAGAGAAAAACTATTTCACATCACATTTGTGGGACTTGATCTACAACACATCCGGTGAAATTTTGAGCTGTCTGTGTTTGCTACAAGAGGAGATAACACAAAGTATGCACTTTTGTTGTTTCCATTGCTTTCAATGCATTTTGGCCTAAAACGAGCAATTGCTGTTTTCTCTTAAACGCAACATGGGGGAAAAACCATTTCACATCACATTTGTGAGTCTTGGTCTTCAACACATTCAATGAATTTTTGAGCTGTCTGTGTTTGCTACAAGAGGAGATATCACAAAGTATGCGCTTTTGTTGTTTCCATTGCTTTCAATGCATTTTGGCCTAAAACGAGCAATTGCTGTTTTCTCTTAAACGCAACATGGGAGAAAAACCATTTCACATCACATTTGTGGGTCTTGGTCTTCAACACATCCAGTAAAATTTTGAGCTGTCTGTGTTTGCTACAAGAGGAGATATCACAAAGTATGCGCTTTTGTTGTTTCCATTGCTTTCAATGCATTTTGACCTAAAACGAGCATTTGCTGTTTTCTCTTAAACGCAACATGGGAGAAAAACCATTTCACATCACATTTGTGGGTCTTGGTCTTCAACACATCCAGTGAAATTTTGAGCTTTCTGTGTTTGCTACAAGAGGAGATATCACAAAGTATGCGCTTTTGTTGTTTCCATTGCTTTCAATGCATTTTGGCCTAAACCGTGCATTTGCTGTTTTCTCTTAAACGCAACATGGGAGAAAAACCATTTCACATCACATTTGTGGGTCTTGGTCTTCAACACATCCAGTAAATTTT
The DNA here is from genome assembly GCA_031769625.1 of Taudactylus pleione. Classification (NCBI taxonomy): domain Eukaryota; kingdom Metazoa; phylum Chordata; class Amphibia; order Anura; family Myobatrachidae; genus Taudactylus; species Taudactylus pleione. The sequence continues at coordinate 12,156 of JAUIMM010003061.1, forward strand.
GAGCTGTCTGTGTTTGCTACAAGAGGAGATATCACAAAGCATGTGCTTTTGTTGTTTCCATTGCTTTCAATGCATTTTGGCCTAAAACGAGCATTTGCTGTTTTCTCTTAAATGCAACATGGGAGAAAAACCATTTCACATCACATTTGTGGGTCTTGGTCTTCAACACATCCAGTGAAATTTTGAGCTGTCTGTGTTTGCTACAAGAGGAGATAACACAAAGTATGTGCTTTTGTTGTTTCCATTGCTTCAATGCATTTTTGCCTAAAACGAGCAATTGCTGTTTTCTCTTAAACGCAACATGGGGAAAAACCATTTCACATCACATTTGTGGGTCTTGGTCTTCAACACATCCAGTGAAATTTTGAGCTGTCTGTGTTTGCTACAAGAGGAAATAACACAAAGTATGCGTTTTTGTTGTTTCCATTGCTTTCAATGCATTTTGGCCTAAAACGAGCAATTGCTGTTTTCTCTTAAACGCAACATGGGAGAAAAACCATTTCACATCACATTTGTGGGTCTTGGTCTTCAACACATCCAGTAAAATTTTGAGCTGTCTGTGTTTGCTACAAGAGGAGATATCACAAAGTAAGCTCTTTTGTTGTTTCCATTGCTTTCAATGCATTTTGACCTAAAACGAGCATTTGCTGTTTTCTCTTAAACGCAACATGGGAGAAAAACCATTTCACATCACATTTGTGGGTCTTGGTCTTCAACACATCCAGTGAAATTTTGAGCTTTCTGTGTTTGCTACAAGAGGAGATATCACAAAGTATGCGCTTTTGTTGTTTCCATTGCTTTCAATGCATTTTGGCCTAAACCGTGCATTTGCTGTTTTCTCTTAAACGCAACATGGGAGAAAAACCATTTCACATCACATTTGTGGGTCTTGGTCTTCAACATATCCAGTGAAATTTTGAGCTGTCTGTGTTTGCTACAAGAGGAGATAACACAAAGTATGTGCTTTTGTTGTTTCCATTGCTTCAATGCATTTTGGCCTAGAATGAGCAATTGCTGTTTTCTCTTAAATGCAACATGAGAGAAAAACTATTTCACATCACATTTGTGGGTCTTGGTCTTCAACACATCCAGTGAAATTTTGAGCTGTCTGTGTTTGCTACAAGAGGAGATAACACAAAGTATGCGCTTTTGTTGTTTCCATTGCTTTCAATGCATTTTGGCCTAAAACGAGCAATTGCTGTTTTCTCTTAAATGCAACATGAGAGAAAAACTATTTCACATCACGTTTGTGGGACTTGATCTACAACACATCCGGTGAAATTTTAAGCTGTCTGTGTTTGCTACAAGAGGAGATAACACAAAGTATGCACTTTTGTTGTTTCCATTGCTTTCAATGCATTTTGGCCTAAAACGAGCAATTGCTGTTTTCTCTTAAACGCAACATAGGGGAAAAACCATTTCACATCACATTTGTGGGTCTTGGTCTTCAACACATCCAGTGAAATTTTGAGCTGTCTGTGTTTGCTACAAGAGGAGATAACACAAAGTATGCGCTTTTGTTATTTCCATTGCTTTCAATGCATTTTGGCCTAAATCGAGCAATTGCTGTTTTCTCTTAAACGCAACATGGGAGAAAAACCATTTCACATCACATTTGTGGGTCTTGGACTTCAACACATCCAGTGAAATTTTGTGCTGTCTGTGTTTGCTACAAGAGGAGATAACACAAAGTATGCGCTTTTGTTGTTTCCTTTGCTTTCAATGCATTTTGGCCTAAAACGAGCAATTGCTGTTTTCTCTTAAATGCAACATGGGAGAAAAACCATTTCACATCACATTTGTGGGACTTGATCTTCAACACATCCGGTGAAATTTTGAGCTGTATGTGTTTGCTACAAGAGGAGATAACACAAAGTATGCACTTTTGTTGTTTCCATTGCTTTCAATGCATTTTGGCCTAAAACGAGCAATTGCTGTTTTCTCTTAAACGCAACATGGGGGAAAAACCATTTCACATCACATTTGTGGGTCTTGGTCTTCAACACATCCAGTGAAATTTTGAGCTGTCTGTGTTTGCTACAAGAGGAGATAACACAAAGTATGCACTTTTGTTGTTTCCATTGCTTTCAATGCATTTTGGCCTAAAACGAGCAATTGCTGTTTTCTCTTAAACGCAACATGGGGGAAAAACCATTTCACATCACATTTGTGAGTCTTGGTCTTCAACACATCCAGTGAAATTTTGAGCTGTCTGTGTTTGCTACAAGAGGAGATATCACAAAGTATGCACTTTTGTTGTTTCCATTGCTTTCAATGCATTTTGGCCTAAAACGAGCATTTGCTGTTTTCTCTTAAACGCAACATGGGAGGAAAACCATTTCACATCACATTTGTGGGTCTTGGTCTTCAACACATCCAGTGAAATTTTGAGCTGTCTGTGTTTGCTACAAGAGGAGATAACACAAAGAATGAGCTTTTGTTGTTTCCATTGCTTTCAATGCATTTTGGCCTAAAACGAGCAAATGCTGTTTTCTCTTAAACGCAACATGGGAGAAAAACCATTTCACATCACATTTGTGGGTCTTGGTCTTCAACACATCCAGTAAATTTTGAGCTGTCTGTGTTTGCTACAAGAGGAGATATCACAAAGCATGTGCTTTTGTTGTTTCCATTGCTTTCAATGCATTTTGGCCTAAAACGAGCATTTGCTGTTTTCTCTTAAATGCAACATGGGAGAAAAACCATTTCACATCACATTTGTGGGTCTTGGTCTTCAACACATCCAGTGAAATTTTGAGCTGTCTGTGTTTGCTACAAGAGGAGATAACACAAAGTATGTGCTTTTGTTGTTTCCATTGCTTCAATGCATTTTTGCCTAAAACGAGCAATTGCTGTTTTCTCTTAAACGCAACATGGGGGAAAAACCATTTCACATCACATTTGTGGGTCTTGGTCTTCAACACATCCAGTGAAATTTTGAGCTGTCTGTGTTTGCTACAAGGGGAGATAACACAAAGTATGCGTTTTTGTTGTTTCCATTGCTTTCAATGCATTTTGGCCTAAAACGAGCAATTGCTGTTTTCTCTTAAACGCAACATGGGAGAAAAACCATTTCACATCACATTTGTGGGTCTTGGTCTTCAACACATCCAGTGAAATTTTGAGCTTTCTGTGTTTGCTACAAGAGGAGATATCACAAAGTATGCGCTTTTGTTGTTTCCATTGCTTTCAATGCATTTTGGCCTAAACCGTGCATTTGCTGTTTTCTCTTAAACGCAACATGGGAGAAAAACCATTTCACATCACATTTGTGGGTCTTGGTCTTCAACACATCCAGTGAAATTTTGAGCTTTCTGTGTTTGCTACAAGAGGAGATATCACAAAGTATGCGCTTTTGTTGTTTCCATTGCTTTCAATGCATTTTGGCCTAAACCGTGCATTTGCTGTTTTCTCTTAAACGCAACATGGGAGAAAAACCATTTCACATCACATTTGTGGGTCTTGGTCTTCAACATATCCAGTGAAATTTTGAGCTGTCTGTGTTTGCTACAAGAGGAGATAACACAAAGTATGTGCTTTTGTTGTTTCCATTGCTTCAATGCATTTTGGCCTAGAACGAGCAATTGCTGTTTTCTCTTAAACGCAACATGGGAGAAAAACCATTTCACATCACATTTGTGGGTCTTGGTCTTCAACACATCCAGTGAAATTTTGAGCTGTCTGTGTTTGCTACAAGAGGAGATAACACAAAGTATGCGCTTTTGTTGTTTCCATTGCTTTCAATGCATTTTGGCCTAAAACGAGCAATTGCTGTTTTCTCTTAAATGCAACATGAGAGAAAAACTATTTCACATCACATTTGTGGGACTTGATCTACAACACATCCGGTGAAATTTTGAGCTGTCTGTGTTTGCTACAAGAGGAGATAACACAAAGTATGCACTTTTGTTGTTTCCATTGCTTTCAATGCATTTTGGCCTAAAACGAGCAATTGCTGTTTTCTCTTAAACGCAACATGGGGGAAAAACCATTTCACATCACATTTGTGAGTCTTGGTCTTCAACACATTCAATGAATTTTTGAGCTGTCTGTGTTTGCTACAAGAGGAGATATCACAAAGTATGCGCTTTTGTTGTTTCCATTGCTTTCAATGCATTTTGGCCTAAAACGAGCAATTGCTGTTTTCTCTTAAACGCAACATGGGAGAAAAACCATTTCACATCACATTTGTGGGTCTTGGTCTTCAACACATCCAGTAAAATTTTGAGCTGTCTGTGTTTGCTACAAGAGGAGATATCACAAAGTATGCGCTTTTGTTGTTTCCATTGCTTTCAATGCATTTTGACCTAAAACGAGCATTTGCTGTTTTCTCTTAAACGCAACATGGGAGAAAAACCATTTCACATCACATTTGTGGGTCTTGGTCTTCAACACATCCAGTGAAATTTTGAGCTTTCTGTGTTTGCTACAAGAGGAGATATCACAAAGTATGCGCTTTTGTTGTTTCCATTGCTTTCAATGCATTTTGGCCTAAACCGTGCATTTGCTGTTTTCTCTTAAATGCAACATGGGAGAAAAACCATTTCACATCACATTTGTGGGTCTTGGTCTTCAACATATCCAGTGAAATTTTGAGCTGTCTGTGTTTGCTACAAGAGGAGATAACACAAAGTATGTGCTTTTGTTGTTTCCATTGCTTCAATGCATTTTGGCCTAGAACGAGCAATTGCTGTTTTCTCTTAAACGCAACATGGGAGAAAAACCATTTCACATCACATTTGTGGGTCTTGGTCTTCAACACATCCAGTGAAATTTTGAGCTGTCTGTGTTTGCTACAAGAGGAGATAACACAAAGTATGCGCTTTTGTTGTTTCCATTGCTTTCAATGCATTTTGGCCTAAAACGAGCAATTGCTGTTTTCTCTTAAATGCAACATGAGAGAAAAACTATTTCACATCACATTTGTGGGACTTGATCTACAACACATCCGGTGAAATTTTGAGCTGTCTGTGTTTGCTACAAGAGGAGATAACACAAAGTATGCACTTTTGTTGTTTCCATTGCTTTCAATGCATTTTGGCCTAAAACGAGCAATTGCTGTATTCTCTTAAACGCAACATGGGGGAAAAACCATTTCACATCACATTTGTGAGTCTTGGTCTTCAACACATCCAATGAAATTTTGAGCTGTCTGTGTTTGCTACAAGAGGAGATATCACAAAGTATGCGCTTTTGTTGTTTCCATTGCTTTCAATGCATTTTGGCCTAAAACGAGCAATTGCTGTTTTCTCTTAAACGCAACATGGGAGAAAAACCATTTCACATCACATTTGTGGGTCTTGGTCTTCAACACATCCAGTGAAATTTTGAGCTTTCTGTGTTTGCTACAAGAGGAGATATCACAAAGTATGCGCTTTTGTTGTTTCCATTGCTTTCAATGCATTTTGGCCTAAACCGTGCATTTGCTGTTTTCTCTTAAACGCAACATGGGAGAAAAACCATTTCACATCACATTTGTGGGTCTTGGTCTTCAACACATCCAGTGAAATTTTGAGCTTTCTGTGTTTGCTACAAGAGGAGATATCACAAAGTATGCGCTTTTGTTGTTTCCATTGCTTTCAATGCATTTTGGCCTAAACCGTGCATTTGCTGTTTTCTCTTAAACGCAACATGGGAGAAAAACCATTTCACATCACATTTGTGGGTCTTGGTCTTCAACATATCCAGTGAAATTTTGAGCTGTCTGTGTTTGCTACAAGAGGAGATAACACAAAGTATGTGCTTTTGTTGTTTCCATTGCTTCAATGCATTTTGGACTAGAACGAGCAATTGCTGTTTTCTCTTAAACGCAACATGGGAGAAAAACCATTTCACATCACATTTGTGGGTCTTGGTCTTCAACACATCCAGTGAAATTTTGAGCTGTCTGTGTTTGCTACAAGAGGAGATAACACAAAGTATGCGCTTTTGTTGTTTCCATTGCTTTCAATGCATTTTGGCCTAAAACGAGCAATTGCTGTTTTCTCTTAAATGCAACATGAGAGAAAAACTATTTCACATCACATTTGTGGGACTTGATCTACAACACATCCGGTGAAATTTTGAGCTGTCTGTGTTTGCTACAAGAGGAGATAACACAAAGTATGCACTTTTGTTGTTTCCATTGCTTTCAATGCATTTTGGCCCAAAACGAGCAATTGCTGTTTTCTCTTAAACGCAACATGGGGGAAAAACCATTTCACATCACATTTGTGAGTCTTGGTCTTCAACACATTCAATGAATTTTTGAGCTGTCTGTGTTTGCTACAAGAGGAGATATCACAAAGTATGCGCTTTTGTTGTTTCCATTGCTTTCAATGCATTTTGGCCTAAAACGAGCAATTGCTGTTTTCTCTTAAACGCAACATGGGGGAAAAACCATTTCACATCACATTTGTGGGTCTTGGTCTTCAACACATCCAGTGAAATTTTGAGCTGTCTGTGTTTGCTACAAGGGGAGATAACACAAAGTATGCGTTTTTGTTGTTTCCATTGCTTTCAATGCATTTTGGCCTAAAACGAGCAATTGCTGTTTTCTCTTAAACGCAACATGGGAGAAAAACCATTTCACATCACATTTGTGGGTCTTGGTCTTCAACACATCCAGTGAAATTTTGAGCTTTCTGTGTTTGCTACAAGAGGAGATATCACAAAGTATGCGCTTTTGTTGTTTCCATTGCTTTCAATGCATTTTGGCCTAAACCGTGCATTTGCTGTTTTCTCTTAAACGCAACATGGGAGAAAAACCATTTCACATCACATTTGTGGGTCTTGGTCTTCAACACATCCAGTGAAATTTTGAGCTTTCTGTGTTTGCTACAAGAGGAGATATCACAAAGTATGCGCTTTTGTTGTTTCCATTGCTTTCAATGCATTTTGGCCTAAACCGTGCATTTGCTGTTTTCTCTTAAACGCAACATGGGAGAAAAACCATTTCACATCACATTTGTGGGTCTTGGTCTTCAACATATCCAGTGAAATTTTGAGCTGTCTGTGTTTGCTACAAGAGGAGATAACACAAAGTATGTGCTTTTGTTGTTTCCATTGCTTCAATGCATTTTGGACTAGAACGAGCAATTGCTGTTTTCTCTTAAACGCAACATGGGAGAAAAACCATTTCACATCTCATTTGTGGGTCTTGGTCTTCAACACATCCAGTGAAATTTTGAGCTGTCTGTGTTTGCTACAAGAGGAGATAACACAAAGTATGCGCTTTTGTTGTTTCCATTGCTTTCAATGCATTTTGGCCTAAAACGAGCAATTGCTGTTTTCTCTTAAATGCAACATGAGAGAAAAACTATTTCACATCACATTTGTGGGACTTGATCTACAACACATCCGGTGAAATTTTGAGCTGTCTGTGTTTGCTACAAGAGGAGATAACACAAAGTATGCACTTTTGTTGTTTCCATTGCTTTCAATGCATTTTGGCCTAAAACGAGCAATTGCTGTTTTCTCTTAAACGCAACATGGGGGAAAAACCATTTCACATCACATTTGTGAGTCTTGGTCTTCAACACATTCAATGAATTTTTGAGCTGTCTGTGTTTGCTACAAGAGGAGATATCACAAAGTATGCGCTTTTGTTGTTTCCATTGCTTTCAATGCATTTTGGCCTAAAACGAGCAATTGCTGTTTTCTCTTAAACGCAACATGGGAGAAAAACCATTTCACATCACATTTGTGGGTCTTGGTCTTCAACACATCCAGTAAAATTTTGAGCTGTCTGTGTTTGCTACAAGAGGAGATATCACAAAGTATGCGCTTTTGTTGTTTCCATTGCTTTCAATGCATTTTGACCTAAAACGAGCATTTGCTGTTTTCTCTTAAACGCAACATGGGAGAAAAACCATTTCACATCACATTTGTGGGTCTTGGTCTTCAACACATCCAGTGAAATTTTGAGCTTTCTGTGTTTGCTACAAGAGGAGATATCACAAAGTATGCGCTTTTGTTGTTTCCATTGCTTTCAATGCATTTTGGCCTAAACCGTGCATTTGCTGTTTTCTCTTAAACGCAACATGGGAGAAAAACCATTTCACATCACATTTGTGGGTCTTGGTCTTCAACATATCCAGTGAAATTTTGAGCTGTCTGTGTTTGCTACAAGAGGAGATAACACAAAGTATGTGCTTTTGTTGTTTCCATTGCTTCAATGCATTTTGGCCTAGAACGAGCAATTGCTGTTTTCTCTTAAACGCAACATGGGAGAAAAACTATTTCACATCACATTTGTGGGTCTTGGTCTTCAACACATCCAGTGAAATTTTGAGCTGTCTGTGTTTGCTACAAGAGGAGATAACACAAAGTATGCGCTTTTGTTGTTTCCATTGCTTTCAATGCATTTTGGCCTAAAACGAGCAATTGCTGTTTTCTCTTAAATGCAACATGAGAGAAAAACTATTTCACATCACATTTGTGGGACTTGATCTACAACACATCCGGTGAAATTTTGAGCTGTCTGTGTTTGCTACAAGAGGAGATAACACAAAGTATGCACTTTTGTTGTTTCCATTGCTTTCAATGCATTTTGGCCTAAAACGAGCAATTGCTGTATTCTCTTAAACGCAACATGGGGGAAAAACCATTTCACATTACATTTGTGAGTCTTGGTCTTCAACACATCCAATGAAATTTTGAGCTGTCTGTGTTTGCTACAAGAGGAGATATCACAAAGTATGCGCTTTTGTTGTTTCCATTGCTTTCAATGCATTTTGGCCTAAAACGAGCAATTGCTGTTTTCTCTTAAACGCAACATGGGAGAAAAACCATTTCACATCACATTTGTGGGTCTTGGTCTTCAACACATCCAGTGAAATTTTGAGCTTTCTGTGTTTGCTACAAGAGGAGATATCACAAAGTATGCGCTTTTGTTGTTTCCATTGCTTTCAATGCATTTTGGCCTAAACCGTGCATTTGCTGTTTTCTCTTAAACGCAACATGGGAGAAAAACCATTTCACATCACATTTGTGGGTCTTGGTCTTCAACATATCCAGTGAAATTTTGAGCTGTCTGTGTTTGCTACAAGAGGAGATAACACAAAGTATGTGCTTTTGTTGTTTCCATTGCTTCAATGCATTTTGGACTAGAACGAGCAATTGCTGTTTTCTCTTAAACGCAACATGGGAGAAAAACCATTTCACATCACATTTGTGGGTCTTGGTCTTCAACACATCCAGTGAAATTTTGAGCTGTCTGTGTTTGCTACAAGAGGAGATAACACAAAGTATGCGCTTTTGTTGTTTCCATTGCTTTCAATGCATTTTGGCCTAAAACGAGCAATTGCTGTTTTCTCTTAAATGCAACATGAGAGAAAAACTATTTCACATCACATTTGTGGGACTTGATCTACAACACATCCGGTGAAATTTTGAGCTGTCTGTGTTTGCTACAAGAGGAGATAACACAAAGTATGCACTTTTGTTGTTTCCATTGCTTTCAATGCATTTTGGCCTAAAACGAGCAATTGCTGTTTTCTCTTAAACGCAACATGGGGGAAAAACCATTTCACATCACATTTGTGAGTCTTGGTCTTCAACACATTCAATGAATTTTTGAGCTGTCTGTGTTTGCTACAAGAGGAGATATCACAAAGTATGCGCTTTTGTTGTTTCCATTGCTTTCAATGCATTTTGGCCTAAAACGAGCAATTGCTGTTTTCTCTTAAACGCAACATGGGAGAAAAACCATTTCACATCACATTTGTGGGTCTTGGTCTTCAACACATCCAGTAAAATTTTGAGCTGTCTGTGTTTGCTACAAGAGGAGATATCACAAAGTATGCGCTTTTGTTGTTTCCATTGCTTTCAATGCATTTTGACCTAAAACGAGCATTTGCTGTTTTCTCTTAAACGCAACATGGGAGAAAAACCATTTCACATCACATTTGTGGGTCTTGGTCTTCAACACATCCAGTGAAATTTTGAGCTTTCTGTGTTTGCTACAAGAGGAGATATCACAAAGTATGCGCTTTTGTTGTTTCCATTGCTTTCAATGCATTTTGGCCTAAACCGTGCATTTGCTGTTTTCTCTTAAACGCAACATGGGAGAAAAACCATTTCACATCACATTTGTGGGTCTTGGTCTTCAACATATCCAGTGAAATTTTGAGCTGTCTGTGTTTGCTACAAGAGGAGATAACACAAAGTATGTGCTTTTGTTGTTTCCATTGCTTCAATGCATTTTGGCCTAGAACGAGCAATTGCTGTTTTCTCTTAAACGCAACATGGGAGAAAAACCATTTCACATCACATTTGTGGGTCTTGGTCTTCAACACATCCAGTGAAATTTTGAGCTGTCTGTGTTTGCTACAAGAGGAGATAACACAAAGTATGCGCTTTTGTTGTTTCCATTGCATTCAATGCATTTTGGCCTAAAACGAGCAATTGCTGTTTTCTCTTAAATGCAACATGAGAGAAAAACTATTTCACATCACATTTGTGGGACTTGATCTACAACACATCCGGTGAAATTTTGAGCTGTCTGTGTTTGCTACAAGAGGAGATAACACAAAGTATGCACTTTTGTTGTTTCCATTGCTTTCAATGCATTTTGGCCTAAAACGAGCAATTGCTGTATTCTCTTAAACGCAACATGGGGGAAAAACCATTTCACATCACATTTGTGAGTCTTGGTCTTCAACACATCCAATGAAATTTTGAGCTGTCTGTGTTTGCTACAAGAGGAGATATCACAAAGTATGCGCTTTTGTTGTTTCCATTGCTTTCAATGCATTTTGGCCTAAAACGAGCAATTGCTGTTTTCTCTTAAACGCAACATGGGAGAAAAACCATTTCACATCACATTTGTGGGTCTTGGTCTTCAACACATCCAGTAAAATTTTGAGCTGTCTGTGTTTGCTACAAGAGGAGATAACACAAAGTATGCACTTTTGTTGTTTCCATTGCTTTCAATGCATTTTGGCCTAAAACGAGCAATTGCTGTTTTCTCTTAAACGCAACATGGGGGAAAAACCATTTCACATCACATTTGTGGGTCTTGGTCTTCAACACATCCAGTGAAATTTTGAGCTGTCTGTGTTTGCTACAAGAGGAGATAACACAAAGTATGCACTTTTGTTGTTTCCATTGCTTTCAATGCATTTTGGCCTAAAACGAGCATTTGCTGTTTTCTCTTAAACGCAACATGGGAGAAAAACCATTTCACATCACATTTGTGGGTCTTGGTCTTCAACACATCCAGTGAAATTTTGAGCTGTCTGTGTTTGCTACAAGAGGAGATAACACAAAGTATGCGCTTTTGTTGTTTCCATTGCTTTCAATGCATTTTGGCCTAAAATGAGCATTTGGTGTTTTCTCTTAAACGCAACATGGGAGAAAAACCATTTTACATCACATTTGTGGGTCTTGGTCTTCAACACATCCAGTGAAATTTTGAGCTGTCTGTGTTTGCTACAAGAGGAGATAACACAAAGTATGCGCTTTTGTTGTTTCCTTTGCTTTCAATGCATTTTGGCCTAAAACGAGCAATTGCTGTTTTCTCGTAAATGCAACATGGGAGAAAAACCATTTCACATCACATTTGTGGGACTTGATCTTCAACACATCTGGTGAAATTTTGAGCTGTCTGTGTTTGCTACAAGAGGAGATAACACAAAGTATGCACTTTTGTTGTTTCCATTGCTTTCAATGCATTTTGGCCTAAAACGAGCAATTGCTGTTTTCTCTTAAACGCAACATTGGGGAAAAACCATTTCACATCACATTTGTGGGTCTTGGTCTTCAACACATCCAGTGAAATTTTGAGCTGTCTGTGTTTGCTACAAGAGGAGATAACACAAAGTATGCTATTTTGTTATTTCCATTGCTTTCAATGCATTTTGGCCTAAATCGAGCAATTGCTGTTTTCTCTTAAACGCAACATGGGAGAAAAACCATTTCACATCACATTTGTGGGTCTTGGTCTTCAACACATCCAGTGAAATTTTGAGCTGTCTGTGTTTGCTACAAGAGGAGATAACACAAAGAATGAGCTTTTGTTGTTTCCATTGCTTTCAATGCATTTTGGTCTAAAACGCGCAATTGCTGTTTTCTCTTAAACGCAACATGGGAGAAAAACCATTTCACATCACATTTGTGGGTCTTGGTCTTCAACACATCCAGTAAATTTTGAGCTGTCTGTGTTTGCTACAAGAGGAGATATCACAAAGCATGTGCTTTTGTTGTTTCCATTGCTTTCAATGCATTTTGGCCTAAAACGAGCATTTGCTGTTTTCTCTTAAATGCAACATGGGAGAAAAACCATTTCACATCACATTTGTGGGTCTTGGTCTTCAACACATCCAGTGAAATTTTGAGCTGTCTGTGTTTGCTACAAGAGGAGATAACACAAAGTATGTGCTTTTGTTGTTTCCATTGCTTCAATGCATTTTTGCCTAAAACAAGCAATTGCTGTTTTCTCTTAAACGCAACATGGGGGAAAAACCATTTCACATCACATTTGTGGGTCTTGGTCTTCAACACATCCAGTGAAATTTTGAGCTGTCTGTGTTTGCTACAAGAGGAGATAACACAAAGTATGCGCTTTTGTTGTTTCCATTGCTTTCAATGCATTTTGGCCTAAAACGAGCATTTGCTGTTTTCTCTTAAACGCAACATGGGAGAAAAACCATTTCACATCACATTTGTGGGTCTTGGTCTTCAACACATCCAGTGAAATTTTGAGCTTTCTGTGTTTGCTACAAGAGGAGATATCACAAAGTATGCGCTTTTGTTGTTTCCATTGCTTTCAATGCATTTTGGCCTAAACCGTGCATTTGCTGTTTTCTCTTAAACGCAACATGGGAGAAAAATCATTTCACATCACATTTGTGGGTCTTGGTCTTCAACATATCCAGTGAAATTTTGAGCTGTCTGTGTTTGCTACAAGAGGAGATAACACAAAGTATGTGCTTTTGTTGTTTCCATTGCTTCAATGCATTTTGGCCTAGAACGAGCAATTGCTGTTTTCTCTTAAATGCAACATGGGAGAAAAACCATTTCACATCACATTTGTGGGTCTTGGTCTTCAACACATCCAGTGAAATTTTGAGCTGTCTGTGTTTGCTACAAGAGGAGATAACACAAAGTATGCGCTTTTGTTGTTTCCATTGCTTTCAATGCATTTTGGCCTAAAACGAGCATTTGCTGTTTTCTCTTAAATGCAACATGAGAGAAAAACCATTTCACATCAAATTTGTGGGACTTGATCTTCAACACATCCGGTGAAATTTTGAGCTGTCTGTGTTTGCTACAAGAGGAGATAACACAAAGTATGCACTTTTGTTGTTTCCATTGCTTTCAATGCATTTTGGCCTAAAACGAGCAATTGCTGTTTTCTCTTAAACGCAACATGGGGGAAAAACCATTTCACATCACATTTGTGAGTCTTGGTCTTCAACACATCCAATGAAATTTTGAGCTGTCTGTGTTTGCTACAAGAGGAGATATCACAAAGTATGCGCTTTTGTTGTTTCCATTGCTTTCAATGCATTTTGGCCTAAAACGAGCAATTGCTGTTTTCTCTTAAACGCAACATGGGAGAAAAACCATTTCACATCACATTTGTGGGTCTTGGTCTTCAACACATCCAGTAAAATTTTGAGCTGTCTGTGTTTGCTACAAGAGGAGATATCACAAAGAATGCTCTTTTGTTGTTTCCATTGCTTTCAAAGCATTTTGGCCTAAAACGAGCATTTGCTGTTTTCTCTTAAACGCAACATGGGAGAAAAACCATTTCACATCACATTTGTGGGTCTTGGTCTTCAACACATCCAGTGAAATTTTGAGCTGTCTGTGTTTGCTACAAGAGGAGATAACACAAAGTATGCACTTTTGTTGTTTCCATTGCTTTCAATGCATTTTGGCCTAAAACGAGCAATTGCTGTTTTCTCTTAAACGCAACATGGGGGAAAAACCATTTCACATCACATTTGTGGGTCTTGGTCTTCAACACATCCAGTGAAATTTTGAGCTGTCTGTGTTTGCTACAATAGGAGTTAACACAAAGTATGCACTTTTGTTGTTTCCATTGCTTTCAATGCATTTTGGCCTAAAACGAGCATTTGCTGTTTTCTCTTTAACGCAACATGGGAGAAAAACCATTTCACATCACATTTGTGGGTCTTGGTCTTCAACACATTAAGTGAAATTTTGAGCTGTCTGTGTTTGCTACAAGAGGAGATAACACAAAGTATGCGCTTTTGTTGTTTCCATTGCTTTCAATGCATTTTGGCCTAAAACGAGCATTTGCTGTTTTCTCTTAAACGCAACATGGGAGAAAAACCATTTTACATCAAATTTGTGGGTCTTGGTCTTCAACACATCCAGTGAAATTTTGAGCTGTCTGTGTTTGCTACAAGAGGAGATAACACAAAGTATGCGCTTTTGTTGTTTCCATTGCTTCAATGCATTTTGGCCTAAAACGAGCAATTGCTGTTTTCTCTTAAATGCAACATGGGAGAAAAACCATTTCACATCACATTTGTGGGTCTTGGTCTTCAACACATCCTGTGAAATTTTGAGCTGTCTGTGTTTGCTACAAGAGGAGATAACACAAAGTATGCGCTTTTGTTGTTTCCTTTGCTTTCAAAGCATTTTGGCCTAAAACGAGCAATTGAAGTTTTCTTGTAAATGCAACATGGGAGAAAAACCATTTCACATCACATTTGTGGGACTTGAACTTCAACACATCTGGTGAAATTTTGAGCTGTCTGTGTTTGCTACAAGAGGAGATAACACAAAGTATGCACTTTTGTTGTTTCCATTGCTTTCAATGCATTTTGGCCTAAAACGAGCAATTGCTGTTTTCTCTTAAACGCAACATGGGGGAAAAACCATTTCACATCACATTTGTGGGTCTTGGTCTTCAACACATCCAGTGAAATTTTGAGCTGTCTCTGTTTGCTACAAGAGGAGATAACACAAAGTATGCGCTTTTGTTATTTCCATTGCTTTCAATGCATTTTGGCCTAAATCGAGCAATTGCTGTTTTCAACATGGGAGAAAAACCATTTCACATCACATTTGTGGGTCTTGGTCTTCAACACATCCAGTGAAATTTTGTGCTGTCTGTGTTTGCTACAAGAGGAGATAACACAAAGTATGCGCTTTTGTTGTTTCCATTGCTTTCAATGCATTTTGGCCTAAAACGAGCAATTGCTGTTTTCTCTTAAATGCAACATGGGAGAAAAACCATTTCACATCACATTTGTGGGACTTGATCTTCAACACATCCGGTGAAATTTTGAGCTGTCTGTGTTTGCTACAAGAGGAGATAACACAAAGTATGCACTTTTGTTGTTTCCATTGCTTTCAATGCATTTTGGCCTAAAACGAGCAATTGCTGTTTTCTCTTAAACGCAAAATGGGGGAAAAACCATTTCACATCACATTTGTGGGTCTTGGTCTTCAACACATCCAGTGAAATTTTGAGCTGTCTGTGTTTGCTACAAGAGGAGATAACACAAAGTATGAGCTTTTGTTGTTTCCATTGCTTTCAATGCATTTTGGCCTAAAACGAGCAATTGCTGTTTTCTCTTAAACGCAACAATGGAGAAAAACCATTTCACATCACATTTGTGGGTCTTGGTCTTCAACACATCAAGTAAAATTTTGAGCTGTCTGTGTTTGCTACAAGAGGAGATATCACAAAGTATGCGCTTTTGTTGTTTCCATTGCTTTCAATGCATTTTGGCCTAAAACGTGCATTTGCTGTTTTCTCTTAAATGCAACATGGGAGAAAAACCATTTCACATCACATTTGTTGGTCTTGGTCTTCAACACATCCAGTGAAATTTTGAGCTGTCTGTGTTTGCTACAAGAGGAGAAAACACAAAGTATGCACTTTTGTTGTATTTACATTGCTTTCAATGCATTTTGGCCTAAAACGAGCAATTGCTGTTTTCTCTTAAATGCAACATGGGGGAAAAACCATTTCACATCACATTTGTGGGTCTTGGTCTTCAACACATCCAGTGAAATTTTGAGCTGTCTGTGTTTGCTACAAGAGGAGATAACACAAAGTATGCACTTTTGTTGTTTCCATTGCTTTCAATGCATTTTGGCCTAAAACGAGCAATTGCTGTTTTCTCTTAAATGCAACATGGGAGAAAAACCATTTCACATCATATTTGTGGGTCTTGGTCTTCAACACATCCAGTGAAATTTTGAGCTGTCTGTGTTTTCTACAAGAGGAGATAACACAAAGTATGCGCTTTTGTTGTTTCCATTGCTTTCAATGCATTTTGGCCTAAAACGAGCAATTGCTGTTTTCTCTTAAACGCAACATGGGGGAAAAACCATTTCACATCACATTTGTGGGTCTTGGTCTTCAACACATCCAATGAAATTTTGAGCTGTCTGTGTTTGCTACAAGAGGAGATATCACAAAGTATGCACTTTTGTTGTTTCCATTGCTTTCAATGCATTTTGGCCTAAAACGAGCATTTGCTGTTTTCTCTTAAACGCAAAATGGGAGAAAAACCATTTCACATCACATTTGTGGGTCTTGGTCTTCAACACATCCAGTAAAATTTTGAGCTGTCTGTGTTTGCTACAAGAGGAGATATCACAAAGTATGCGCTTTTGTTGTTTCCATTGCTTTCAATGCATTTTGGCCTAAAACGAGCAATTGCTGTTTTCTCTTAAACACAACATGGCAGAAAAACCATTTCACATCACAGTTGTGGGTCTTGGTCTTCAACACATCCAATGAAATTTTGAGCTGTCTGTGTTTACTACAAGAGGAGATATCACTAAGTATGCGCTTTTGTTGTTTCCATTGCTTTCAATGCATTTTGGCCTAAAACGAGCAATTGCTGTTTTCTCTTAAATTCAACATGGGAGAAAAACCATTTCACATCACATTTGTGAGACTTGATCTTCAACACATCCGGTGAAATTTTGAGCTGTCTGTGTTTGCTACAAGAGGAGATAACACAAAGTATGCACTTTTGTTGTTTCCATTGCTTTCAATGCATTTTGGCCTAAAACGAGCAATTGCTTTTTTCTCTTAAACGCAACATGGGGGAAAAACCATTTCACATCACATTTGTGGGTCTTGGTCTTCAACACATCCAATGAAATTTTGAGCTGTCTGTGTTTGCTTCAAGAGGAGATAACACAAAGTATGCACTTTTGTTGTTTCCATTGCTTTCAATGCATTTTGGCCTAAAACGAGCATTTGCTGTTTTCTCTTAAACGCAACATGGGAGAAAAACCATTTCACATCACATTTGTGGGTCTTGGTCTTCAACACATCCAGTGAAATTTTGAGCTGTCTGTGTTTGCTACAAGAGGAGATAACACAAAGTATGCGCTTTTGTTGTTTCCATTGCTTTCAATGCATTTTGGCCTAAAACGAGCAATTGCTGTTTTCTCTTAAACGCAACATGGGAGAAAAACCATTTCACATCACATTTGTGGGTCTTGGTCTTCAACACATCCAGTGAAATTTTGAGCTGTCTGTGTTTGCTACAAGAGGAGATAACACAAAGTATGCGCTTTTGTTGTTTCCATTGCTTTCAATGCATTTTGGCCTAAAACGAGCAATTGCTGTTTTCTCTTAAATGCAACATGGGAGTAAAACCATTTCACATCACATTTGTGGGACTTGATCTTCAACACATCCGGTGAAATTTTGAGCTGTCTGTGTTTGCTACAAGAGGAGATAACACAAAGTATGCACTTTTGTTGTTTCCATTGCTTTCAATGCATTTTGGCCTAAAACGAGCAATTGCTGTTTTCTCTTAAACGCAACATGGGGGAAAAACCATTTCACATCACATTTGTGGATCTTGGTCTTCAACACATCCAATGAAATTTTGAGCTGTCTGTGTTTGATACAAGAGGAGATATCACAAAGTATGCGCTTTTGTTGTTTCCATTGCTTTCAATGCATTTTGGCCTAAAACAAGCATTTGCTGTTTTCTCTTAAACGCAACATGGGAGAGAAACCATTTCACATCACATTTGTGGGTCTTGGTCTTCAACACATCCAGTGAAATTTTGAGCTGTCTGTGTTTGCTACAAGGGGAGATAACACAAAGTATGCGCTTTTGTTGTTTCCATTGCTTTCAATGCATTTTGGCCTAAAACGAGCAATTGCTGTTTTCTCTTAAACGCAACATGGGGGAAAAACCATTTCACATCACATTTGTGGGTCTTGGTCTTCAACACATCCAATGAAATTTTGAGCTGTCTGTGTTTGCTACAAGAGGAGATAACACAAAGTATGCACTTTTGTTGTTTCCATTGCTTTCAATGCATTTTGGCCTAAAACGAGCAATTGCTGTTTTCTCTTAAACGCAACATGGGGGAAAAACCATTTCACATCACATTTGTGAGTCTTGGTCTTCAACACATCCAATGAAATTTTGAGCTGTCTGTGTTTGCTACAAGAGGAGATATCACAAAGTATGCGCTTTTGTTGTTTCCATTGCTTTCAATGCATTTTGGCCTAAAACGAGCAATTGCTGTTTTCTCTTAAACGCAACATGGGAGAAAAACCATTTCACATCACATTTGTGGGTCTTGGTCTTCAACACATCCAGTAAAATTTTGAGCTGTCTGTGTTTGCTACAAGAGGAGATATCACAAAGAATGCTCTTTTGTTGTTTCCATTGCTTTCAAAGCATTTTGGCCTAAAACGAGCATTTGCTGTTTTCTCTTAAACGCAACATGGGAGAAAAACCATTTCACATCACATTTGTGGGTCTTGGTCTTCAACACATCCAGTGAAATTTTGAGCTGTCTGTGTTTGCTACAAGAGGAGATAACACAAAGTATGCACTTTTGTTGTTTCCATTGCTTTCAATGCATTTTGGCCTAAAACGAGCAATTGCTGTTTTCTCTTAAACGCAACATGGGGGAAAAACCATTTCACATCACATTTGTGGGTCTTGGTCTTCAACACATCCAGTGAAATTTTGAGCTGTCTGTGTTTGCTACAATAGGAGTTAACACAAAGTATGCACTTTTGTTGTTTCCATTGCTTTCAATGCATTTTGGCCTAAAACGAGCATTTGCTGTTTTCTCTTTAACGCAACATGGGAGAAAAACCATTTCACATCACATTTGTGGGTCTTGGTCTTCAACACATTAAGTGAAATTTTGAGCTGTCTGTGTTTGCTACAAGAGGAGATAACACAAAGTATGCGCTTTTGTTGTTTCCATTGCTTTCAATGCATTTTGGCCTAAAACGAGCATTTGCTGTTTTCTCTTAAACGCAACATGGGAGAAAAACCATTTTACATCAAATTTGTGGGTCTTGGTCTTCAACACATCCAGTGAAATTTTGAGCTGTCTGTGTTTGCTACAAGAGGAGATAACACAAAGTATGCGCTTTTGTTGTTTCCATTGCTTCAATGCATTTTGGCCTAAAACGAGCAATTGCTGTTTTCTCTTAAATGCAACATGGGAGAAAAACCATTTCACATCACATTTGTGGGTCTTGGTCTTCAACACATCCTGTGAAATTTTGAGCTGTCTGTGTTTGCTACAAGAGGAGATAACACAAAGTATGCGCTTTTGTTGTTTCCTTTGCTTTCAAAGCATTTTGGCCTAAAACGAGCAATTGAAGTTTTCTTGTAAATGCAACATGGGAGAAAAACCATTTCACATCACATTTGTGGGACTTGAACTTCAACACATCTGGTGAAATTTTGAGCTGTCTGTGTTTGCTACAAGAGGAGATAACACAAAGTATGCACTTTTGTTGTTTCCATTGCTTTCAATGCATTTTGGCCTAAAACGAGCAATTGCTGTTTTCTCTTAAACGCAACATGGGGGAAAAACCATTTCACATCACATTTGTGGGTCTTGGTCTTCAACACATCCAGTGAAATTTTGAGCTGTCTGTGTTTGCTACAAGAGGAGATAACACAAAGTATGCGCTTTTGTTGTTTCCATTGCTTTCAATGCATTTTGGCCTAAAACGAGCAATTGCTGTTTTCTCTTAAACGCAACATGGGGGAAAAACCATTTCACCTCACATTTGTGGGTCTTGGTCTTCAACACATCCAATGAAATTTTGAGCTGTCTGTGTTTGCTACAAGAGGAGATATCACAAAGTATGCACTTTTGTTGTTTCCATTGCTTTCAATGCATTTTGGCCTAAAACGAGCATTTGCTGTTTTCTCTTAAACGCAAAATGGGAGAAAAACCATTTCACATCACATTTGTGGGTCTTGGTCTTCAACACATCCAGTAAAATTTTGAGCTGTCTGTGTTTGCTACAAGAGGAGATATCACAAAGTATGCGCTTTTGTTGTTTCCATTGCTTTCAATGCATTTTGGCCTAAAACGAGCAATTGCTGTTTTCTCTTAAACACAACATGGCAGAAAAACCATTTCACATCACAGTTGTGGGTCTTGGTCTTCAACACATCCAATGAAATTTTGAGCTGTCTGTGTTTACTACAAGAGGAGATATCACTAAGTATGCGCTTTTGTTGTTTCCATTGCTTTCAATGCATTTTGGCCTAAAACGAGCAATTGCTGTTTTCTCTTAAATTCAACATGGGAGAAAAACCATTTCACATCACATTTGTGAGACTTGATCTTCAACACATCCGGTGAAATTTTGAGCTGTCTGTGTTTGCTACAAGAGGAGATAACACAAAGTATGCACTTTTGTTGTTTCCATTGCTTTCAATGCATTTTGGCCTAAAACGAGCAATTGCTTTTTTCTCTTAAACGCAACATGGGGGAAAAACCATTTCACATCACATTTGTGGGTCTTGGTCTTCAACACATCCAATGAAATTTTGAGCTGTCTGTGTTTGCTTCAAGAGGAGATAACACAAAGTATGCACTTTTGTTGTTTCCATTGCTTTCAATGCATTTTGGCCTAAAACGAGCATTTGCTGTTTTCTCTTAAACGCAACATGGGAGAAAAACCATTTCACATCACATTTGTGGGTCTTGGTCTTCAACACATCCAGTGAAATTTTGAGCTGTCTGTGTTTGCTACAAGAGGAGATAACACAAAGTATGCGCTTTTGTTGTTTCCATTGCTTTCAATGCATTTTGGCCTAAAACGAGCAATTGCTGTTTTCTCTTAAACGCAACATGGGAGAAAAACCATTTCACATCACATTTGTGGGTCTTGGTCTTCAACACATCCAGTGAAATTTTGAGCTGTCTGTGTTTGCTACAAGAGGAGATAACACAAAGTATGCGCTTTTGTTGTTTCCATTGCTTTCAATGCATTTTGGCCTAAAACGAGCAATTGCTGTTTTCTCTTAAATGCAACATGGGAGAAAAACCATTTCACATCACATTTGTGGGACTTGATCTTCAACACATCCGGTGAAATTTTGAGCTGTCTGTGTTTGCTACAAGAGGAGATAACACAAAGTATGCACTTTTGTTGTTTCCATTGCTTTCAATGCATTTTGGCCTAAAACGAGCAATTGCTGTTTTCTCTTAAACGCAACATGGGGGAAAAACCATTTCACATCACATTTGTGGATCTTGGTCTTCAACACATCCAATGAAATTTTGAGCTGTCTGTGTTTGATACAAGAGGAGATATCACAAAGTATGCGCTTTTGTTGTTTCCATTGCTTTCAATGCATTTTGGCCTAAAACAAGCATTTGCTGTTTTCTCTTAAACGCAACATGGGAGAGAAACCATTTCACATCACATTTGTGGGTCTTGGTCTTCAACACATCCAGTGAAATTTTGAGCTGTCTGTGTTTGCTACAAGAGGAGATAACACAAACTATGCGCTTTTGTTGTTTCCATTGCTTTCAATGCATTTTGGCCTAAAACGAGCAATTGCTGTTTTCTCTTAAACGCAACATGGGAGAAAAACCATTTCACATCACATTTGTGGGTCTTGGTCTTCAACACATCCAGTAAAATTTTGAGCTGTCTGTGTTTGCTACAAGAGGAGATATCACAAAGTATGCGCTTTTGTTGTTTCCATTGCTTTCAATGCATTTTGGCCTAAAACGAGCAATTGCTGTTTTCTCTTAAACGCAACATGGGGGAAAAAACATTTCACATCACATTTGTGGGTCTTGGTCTTCAACACATCCAATGAAATGTTGAGCTGTCTGTGTTTGCTACAAGAGGAGATAACACAAAGTATGCGCTTTTGTTGTTTCCATTGCTTTCAATGCATTTTGGCCTAAAACGAGCAATTGCTGTTTTCTCTTAAATGCAACATGGGAGAAAAACCATTTCACATCACATTTGTGGGACTTGATCTTCAACACATCCAGTGAAATTTTGAGCTGTCTGTGTTTGCTACAAGAGGAGATAACACAAAGTATGCACTTTTGTTGTTTCCATTGCTTTCAATGCATTTTGGCCTAAAACGAGCAATTGCTGTTTTCTCTTAAACGCAACATGGGGTAAAAACCATTTCACATCACATTTGTGGGTCTTGGTCTTCAACACATCCAGTGAAATTTTGAGCTGTCTGTGTTTGCTACAAGAGGAGTTAACACAAAGTATGCACTTTTGTTGTTTCCATTGCTTTCAATGCATTTTGGCCTAAAACGAGCATTTGCTGTTTTCTCTTAAACGCAACATGGGAGAAAAACCATTTCACATCACATTTGTGGGACTTGATCTTCAACACATCCAGTGAAATTTTGAGCTGTCTGTGTTTGCTACAAGAGGAGATAACACAAAGTATGCACTTTTGTTGTTTCCATTGCTTTCAATGCATTTTGGCCTAAAACGAGCAATTGCTGTTTTCTCTTAAACGCAACATGGGGGAAAAACCATTTCACATCACATTTGTGGGTCTTGGTCTTCAACACATCCAGTGAAATTTTGAGCTGTCTGTGTTTGCTACAAGAGGAGTTAACACAAAGTATGCACTTTTGTTGTTTCCATTGCTTTCAATGCATTTTGGCCTAAAACGAGCATTTGCTGTTTTCTCTTAAACGCAACATGGGAGAAAAACCATTTCACATCACATTTGTGGGTCTTGGTCTTCAACACATCCAGTGAAATTTTGAGCTGTCTGTGTTTGCTACAAGAGGAGATAACACAAAGTATGCGCTTTTGTTGTTTCCATTGCTTTCAATGCATTTTGGCCTAAAACGAGCATTTGCTGTTTTCTCTTAAACGCAACATGGGAGAAAAACCATTTTACATCACATTTGTGGGTCTTGGTCTTCAACACATCCAGTGAAATTTTGAGCTGTCTGTGTTTGCTACAAGAGGAGATAACACAAAGTATGCGCTTTTGTTGTTTCCATTGCTTCAATGCATTTTGGCCTAAAACGAGCAATTGCTGTTTTCTCTTAAATGCAACATGGGGGAAAAACCATTTCACATCACATTTGTGGGTCTTGGTCTTCAACACATCCAGTGAAATTTTGAGCTGTCTGTGTTTGCTACAAGAGGAGATAACACAAAGTATGCGCTTTTGTTATTTCCATTGCTTTCAATGCATTTTGGCCTAAATCGAGCAATTGCTGTTTTCAACATGGGAGAAAAACCATTTCACATCACATTTGTGGGTCTTGGTCTTCAACACATCCAGTGAAATTTTGTGCTGTCTGTGTTTGCTACAAGAGGAGATAACACAAAGTATGCGCTTTTGTTGTTTCCATTGCTTTCAATGCATTTTGGCCTAAAACGAGCAATTGCTGTTTTCTCTTAAACGCAAAATGGGGGAAAAACCATTTCACATCACATTTGTGGGTCTTGGTCTTCAACACATCCAGTGAAATTTTGAGCTGTCTGTGTTTGCTACAAGAGGAGATAACACAAAGTATGAGCTTTTGTTGTTTCCATTGCTTTCAATGCATTTTGGCCTAAAACGAGCAATTGCTGTTTTCTCTTAAACGCAACAATGGAGAAAAACCATTTCACATCACATTTGTGGGTCTTGGTCTTCAACACATCAAGTAAAATTTTGAGCTGTCTGTGTTTGCTACAAGAGGAGATATCACAAAGTATGCGCTTTTGTTGTTTCCATTGCTTTCAATGCATTTTGGCCTAAAACGTGCATTTGCTGTTTTCTCTTAAATGCAACATGGGAGAAAAACCATTTCACATCACATTTGTTGGTCTTGGTCTTCAACACATCCAGTGAAATTTTGAGCTGTCTGTGTTTGCTACAAGAGGAGATAACACAAAGTATGCACTTTTGTTGTATTTCCATTGCTTTCAATGCATTTTGGCCTAAAACGAGCAATTGCTGTTTTCTCTTAAATGCAACATGGGGGAAAAACCATTTCACATCACATTTGTTGGTCTTGGTCTTCAACACATCCAGTGAAATTTTGAGCTGTCTGTGTTTGCTACAAGAGGAGATAACACAAAGTATGCACTTTTGTTGTTTCCATTGCTTTCAATGCATTTTGGCCTAAAACGAGCAATTGCTGTTTTCTCTTAAATGCAACATGGGAGAAAAACCATTTCACATCACATTTGTGTGACTTGATCTTCAACACATCCGGTGAAATTTTGAGCTGTCTGTGTTTGCTACAAGAGGAGATAACACAAAGTATGCACTTTTGTTGTTTCCATTGCTTTCAATGCATTTTGGCCTAAAACGAGCAATTACTGTTTTCTCTTAAACGCAACATGGGGGAAAAACCATTTCACATCACATTTGTGGGTCTTGGTCTTCAACACATCCAATGAAATTTTGAGCTGTCTGTGTTTGATACAAGAGGAGATATCACAAAGTATGCGCTTTTGTTGTTTCCATTGCTTTCAATGCATTTTGGCCTAAAACAAGCATTTGCTGTTTTCTCTTAAACGCAACATGGGAGAGAAACCATTTCACATCACATTTGTGGGTCTTGGTCTTCAACACATCCAGTGAAATTTTGAGCTGTCTGTGTTTGCTACAAGAGGAGATAACACAAAGTATGCGCTTTTGTTGTTTCCATTGCTTTCAATGCATTTTGGCCTAAAACGAGCAATTGCTGTTTTCTCTTAAACGCAACATGGGGGAAAAACCATTTCACATCACATTTGTGGGTCTTGGTCTTCAACACATCCAGTAAAATTTTGAGCTGTCTGTGTTTGCTACAAGAGGAGATATCACAAAGTATGCGCTTTTGTTGTTTCCATTGCTTTCAATGCATTTTGGCCTAAAACGAGCAATTGCTGTTTTCTCTTAAACACAACATGGCAGAAAAACAATTTCACATCACAGTTGTGGGTCTTGGTCTTCAACACATCCAATGAAATTTTGAGCTGTCTGTGTTTACTACAAGAGGAGATATCACTAAGTATGCGCTTTTGTTGTTTCCATTGCTTTCAATGCATTTTGGCCTAAAACGAGCAATTGCTGTTTTCTCTTAAATTCAACATGGGAGAAAAACCATTTCACATCACATTTGTGAGACTTGATCTTCAACACATCCGGTGAAATTTTGAGCTGTCTGTGTTTGCTACAAGAGGAGATAACACAAAGTATGCACTTTTGTTGTTTCCATTGCTTTCAATGCATTTTGGCCTAAAACGAGCAATTGCTGTTTTCTCTTAAACGCAACATGGGGGAAAAACCATTTCACATCACATTTGTGGGTCTTGGACTTCAACACATCCAATGAAATTTTGAGCTGTCTGTGTTTGCTTCAAGAGGAGATAACACAAAGTATGCACTTTTGTTGTTTCCATTGCTTTCAATGCATTTTGGCCTAAAACGAGCATTTGCTGTTTTCTCTTAAACGCAACATGGGAGAAAAACCATTTCACA
Organism: Taudactylus pleione; assembly: GCA_031769625.1. Classification (NCBI taxonomy): domain Eukaryota; kingdom Metazoa; phylum Chordata; class Amphibia; order Anura; family Myobatrachidae; genus Taudactylus; species Taudactylus pleione. Next base: position 37,838 of record JAUIMM010003061.1, read on the forward strand.
TCACATTTGTGGGTCTTGGTCTTCAACACATCCAGTGAAATTTTGAGCTGTCTGTGTTTGCTACAAGAGGAGATAACACAAAGTATGCGCTTTTGTTGTTTCCATTGCTTTCAATGCATTTTGGCCTAAAACGAGCAATTGCTGTTTTCTCTTAAACGCAACATGGGAGAAAAACCATTTCACATCACATTTGTGGGTCTTGGTCTTCAACACATCCAGTGAAATTTTGAGCTGTCTGTGTTTGCTACAAGAGGAGATAACACAAAGTATGCGCTTTTGTTGTTTCCATTGCTTTCAATGCATTTTGGCCTAAAACAAGCAATTGCTGTTTTCTCTTAAATGCAACATGGGAGAAAAACCATTTCACATCACATTTGTGGGACTTGATCTTCAACACATCCGGTGAAATTTTGAGCTGTCTGTGTTTGCTACAAGAGGAGATAACACAAAGTATGCACTTTTGTTGTTTCCATTGCTTTCAATGCATTTTGGCCTAAAACGAGCAATTGCTGTTTTCTCTTAAACGCAACATGGGGGAAAAACCATTTCACATCACATTTGTGGGTCTTGGTCTTCAACACATCCAATGAAATTTTGAGCTGTCTGTGTTTGATACAAGAGGAGATATCACAAAGTATGCGCTTTTGTTGTTTCCATTGCTTTCAATGCATTTTGGCCTAAAACAAGCATTTGCTGTTTTCTCTTAAACGCAACATGGGAGAGAAACCATTTCACATCACATTTGTGGGTCTTGGTCTTCAACACATCCAGTGAAATTTTGAGCTGTCTGTGTTTGCTACAAGGGGAGATAACACAAAGTATGCGCTTTTGTTGTTTCCATTGCTTTCAATGCATTTTGGCCTAAAACGAGCAATTGCTGTTTTCTCTTAAACGCAACATGGGGGAAAAACCATTTCACATCACATTTGTGGGTCTTGGTCTTCAACACATCCAATGAAATTTTGAGCTGTCTGTGTTTGCTACATGAGGAGATAACACAAAGTATGCACTTTTGTTGTTTCCATTGCTTTCAATGCATTTTGGCCTAAAACGAGCATTTGCTGTTTTCTCTTAAATGCAACATGGGAGAAAAACCATTTCACATCACATTTGTGGGTCTTGGTCTTCAACACATCCAGTGAAATTTTGAGCTGTCTGTGTTTGCTACAAGAGGAGATAACACAAAGTATGCGCTTTTGTTGTTTCCATTGCTTTCAATGCATTTTGGCCTAAAACGAGCAATTGCTGTTTTCTCTTAAACGCAACATGGGAGAAAAACCATTTCACATCACATTTGTGGGTCTTGGTCTTCAACACATCCAGTAAAATTTTGAGCTGTCTGTGTTTGCTACAAGAGGAGATATCACAAAGTATGCGCTTTTGTTGTTTCCATTGCTTTCAATGCATTTTGGCCTAAAACGAGCAATTGCTGTTTTCTCTTAAACGCAACATGGGGGAAAAACCATTTCACATCACATTTGTGGGTCTTGGTCTTCAACACATCCAATGAAATGTTGAGCTGTCTGTGTTTGCTACAAGAGGAGATAACACAAAGTATGCGCTTTTGTTGTTTCCATTGCTTTCAATGCATTTTGGCCTAAAACGAGCAATTGCTGTTTTCTCTTAAATGCAACATGGGAGAAAAACCATTTCACATCACATTTGTGGGACTTGATCTTCAACACATCCAGTGAAATTTTGAGCTGTCTGTGTTTGCTACAAGAGGAGATAACACAAAGTATGCGCTTTTGTTGTTTCCATTGCTTTCAATGCATTTTGGCCTAAAACGAGCAATTGCTGTTTTCTCTTAAATGCAACATGGGAGAAAAACCATTTCACATCACATTTGTGGGACTTGATCTTCAACACATCCAGTGAAATTTTGAGCTGTCTGTGTTTGCTACAAGAGGAGATAACACAAAGTATGCACTTTTGTTGTTTCCATTGCTTTCAATGCATTTTGGCCTAAAACGAGCAATTGCTGTTTTCTCTTAAACGCAACATGGGGGAAAAACCATTTCACATCACATTTGTGGGTCTTGGTCTTCAACACATCCAATGAAATTTTGAGCTGTCTGTGTTTGATACAAGAGGAGATATCACAAAGTATGCGCTTTTGTTGTTTCCATTGCTTTCAATGCATTTTGGCCTAAAACGAGCATTTGCTGTTTTCTCTTAAACGCAACATGGGAGAGAAACCATTTCACATCACATTTGTGGGTCTTGGTCTTCAACACATCCAGTGAAATTTTGAGCTGTCTGTGTTTGCTACAAGAGGAGATAACACAAAGTATGCGCTTTTGTTGTTTCCATTGCTTTCAATGCATTTTGGCCTAAAACGAGCAATTGCTGTTTTCTCTTAAACGCAACATGGGGGAAAAACCATTTCACATCACATTTGTGGGTCTTGGTCTTCAACACATCCAATGAAATTTTGAGCTGTCTGTGTTTGCTACAAGAGGAGATATCACAAAGTATGCGCTTTTGTTGTTTCCATTGCTTTCAATGCATTTTGGCCTAAAACGAGCATTTGCTGTTTTCTCTTAAACGCAAAATGGGAGAAAAACCATTTCACATCACATTTGTGGGTCTTGGTCTTCAACACATCCAGTAAAATTTTGAGCTGTCTGTGTTTGCTACAAGAGGAGATATCACAAAGTATGCGCTTTTGTTGTTTCCATTGCTTTCAATGCATTTTGGCCTAAAATGAGCATTTGCTGTTTTCTCTTAAACACAACATGGCAGAAAAACCATTTCACATCACATTTGTGGGTCTTGGTCTTCAACACATCCAGTGAAATTTTGAGCTGTCTGTGTTTGCTACAAGAGGAGATAACACAAAGTATGCACTTTTGTTGTTTCCATTGCTTTCAATGCATTTTGGCCTAAAACGAGCAATTGCTGTTTTCTCTTAAACGCAACATGGGGGAAAAACCATTTCACATCACATTTGTGGGTCTTGGTCTTCAACACATCCAATGAAATTTTGAGCTGTCTGTGTTTACTACAAGAGGAGATATCACTAAGTATGCGCTTTTGTTGTTTCCATTGCTTTCAATGCATTTTGGCCTAAAACGAGCATTTGCTGTTTTCTCTTAAACGCAACATGGGAGAAAAACCATTTCACATCACATTTGTGGGTCTTGGTCTTCAACACATCCAGTAAAATTTTGAGCTGTCTGTGTTTGCTACAAGAGGAGATATCACAAAGTATGCGCTTTTGTTGTTTCCATTGCTTTCAATGCATTTTGGCCTAAAACGAGCAATTGCTGTTTTCTCTTAAATTCAACATGGGAGAAAAACCATTTCACATCACATTTGTGAGACTTGATCTTCAACACATCCGGTGAAATTTTGAGCTGTCTGTGTTTGCTACAAGAGGAGATAACACAAAGTATGCACTTTTGTTGTTTCCATTGCTTTCAATGCATTTTGGCCTAAAACGAGCAATTGCTGTTTTCTCTTAAACGCAACATGGGGGAAAAACCATTTCACATCACATTTGTGGGTCTTGGTCTTCAACACATCCAATGAAATTTTGAGCTGTCTGTGTTTGCTACAAGAGGAGATATCACAAAGTATGCACTTTTGTTGTTTCCTTTGCTTTCAATGCATTTTGGCCTAAAACGAGCATTTGCTGTTTTCTCTTAAATGCAACATGGGAGAAAAACCATTTCACATCACATTTGTGGGACTTGATCTTCAACACATCCGGTGAAATTTTGAGCTGTCTGTGTTTGCTACAAGAGGAGATAACACAAAGTATGCACTTTTGTTGTTTCCATTGCTTTCAATGCATTTTGGCCTAAAACGAGCAATTGCTGTTTTCTCTTAAACGCAACATGGGGGAAAAACCATTTCACATCACATTTGTGGGTCTTGGTCTTCAACACATCCAATGAAATTTTGAGCTGTCTGTGTTTGATACAAGAGGAGATATCACAAAGTATGCGCTTTTGTTGTTTCCATTGCTTTCAATGCATTTTGGCCTAAAACAAGCATTTGCTGTTTTCTCTTAAACGCAACATGGGAGAGAAACCATTTCACATCACATTTGTGGGTCTTGGTCTTCAACACATCCAGTGAAATTTTGAGCTGTCTGTGTTTGCTACAAGAGGAGATAACACAAAGTATGCGCTTTTGTTGTTTCCATTGCTTTCAATGCATTTTGGCCTAAAACGAGCAATTGCTGTTTTCTCTTAAACGCAACATGGGGGAAAAACCATTTCACATCACATTTGTGGGTCTTGGTCTTCAACACATCCAATGAAATTTTGAGCTGTCTGTGTTTGCTACAAGAGGAGATATCACAAAGTATGCGCTTTTGTTGTTTCCATTGCTTTCAATGCATTTTGGCCTAAAACGAGCATTTGCTGTTTTCTCTTAAACGCAAAATGGGAGAAAAACCATTTCACATCACATTTGTGGGTCTTGGTCTTCAACACATCCAGTAAAATTTTGAGCTGTCTGTGTTTGCTACAAGAGGAGATATCACAAAGTATGCGCTTTTGTTGTTTCCATTGCTTTCAATGCATTTTGGCCTAAAATGAGCATTTGCTGTTTTCTCTTAAACACAACATGGCAGAAAAACCATTTCACATCACATTTGTGGGTCTTGGTCTTCAACACATCCAGTGAAATTTTGAGCTGTCTGTGTTTGCTACAAGAGGAGATAACACAAAGTATGCACTTTTGTTGTATCCATTGCTTTCAATGCATTTTGGCCTAAAACGAGCAATTGCTGTTTTCTCTTAAACGCAACATGGGGGAAAAACCATTTCACATCACATTTGTGGGTCTTGGTCTTCAACACATCCAATGAAATTTTGAGCTGTCTGTGTTTACTACAAGAGGAGATATCACTAAGTATGCGCTTTTGTTGTTTCCATTGCTTTCAATGCATTTTGGCCTAAAACGAGCATTTGCTGTTTTCTCTTAAACGCAACATGGGAGAAAAACCATTTCACATCACATTTGTGGGTCTTGGTCTTCAACACATCCAGTAAAATTTTGAGCTGTCTGTGTTTGCTACAAGAGGAGATATCACAAAGTATGCGCTTTTGTTGTTTCCATTGCTTTCAATGCATTTTGGCCTAAAACGAGCAATTGCTGTTTTCTCTTAAATTCAACATGGGAGAAAAACCATTTCACATCACATTTGTGAGACTTGATCTTCAACACATCCGGTGAAATTTTGAGCTGTCTGTGTTTGCTACAAGAGGAGATAACACAAAGTATGCACTTTTGTTGTTTCCATTGCTTTCAATGCATTTTGGCCTAAAACGAGCAATTGCTGTTTTCTCTTAAACGCAACATGGGGGAAAAACCATTTCACATCACATTTGTGGGTCTTGGTCTTCAACACATCCAATGAAATTTTGAGCTGTCTGTGTTTGCTACAAGAGGAGATATCACAAAGTATGCACTTTTGTTGTTTCCTTTGCTTTCAATGCATTTTGGCCTAAAACGAGCATTTGCTGTTTTCTCTTAAATGCAACATGGGAGAAAAACCATTTCACATCACATTTGTGGGACTTGATCTTCAACACATCCGGTGAAATTTTGAGCTGTCTGTGTTTGCTACAAGAGGAGATAACACAAAGTATGCACTTTTGTTGTTTCCATTGCTTTCAATGCATTTTGGCCTAAAACGAGCAATTGCTGTTTTCTCTTAAACGCAACATGGGGGAAAAACCATTTCACATCACATTTGTGGGTCTTGGTCTTCAACACATCCAATGAAATTTTGAGCTGTCTGTGTTTGATACAAGAGGAGATATCACAAAGTATGCGCTTTTGTTGTTTCCATTGCTTTCAATGCATTTTGGCCTAAAACAAGCATTTGCTGTTTTCTCTTAAACGCAACATGGGAGAGAAACCATTTCACATCACATTTGTGGGTCTTGGTCTTCAACACATCCAGTGAAATTTTGAGCTGTCTGTGTTTGCTACAAGAGGAGATAACACAAAGTATGCGCTTTTGTTGTTTCCATTGCTTTCAATGCATTTTGGCCTAAAACGAGCAATTGCTGTTTTCTCTTAAACGCAACATGGGGGAAAAACCATTTCACATCACATTTGTGAGTCTTGGTCTTCAACACATCCAGTGAAATTTTGAGCTGTCTGTGTTTGCTACAAGAGGAGATATCACAAAGTATGCACTTTTGTTGTTTCCATTGCTTTCAATGCATTTTGGCCTAAAACGAGCATTTGCTGTTTTCTCTTAAACGCAAAATGGGAGAAAAACCATTTCACATCACATTTGTGGGTCTTGGTCTTCAACACATCCAGTAAAATTTTGAGCTGTCTGTGTTTGCTACAAGAGGAGATATCACAAAGTATGCGCTTTTGTTGTTTCCATTGCTTTCAATGCATTTTGGCCTAAAATGAGCATTTGCTGTTTTCTCTTAAACACAACATGGCAGAAAAACCATTTCACATCACATTTGTGGGTCTTGGTCTTCAACACATCCAGTGAAATTTTGAGCTGTCTGTGTTTGCTACAAGAGGAGATAACACAAAGTATGCACTTTTGTTGTTTCCATTGCTTTCAATGCATTTTGGCCTAAAACGAGCAATTGCTGTTTTCTCTTAAACGCAACATGGGGGAAAAACCATTTCACATCACATTTGTGGGTCTTGGTCTTCAACACATCCAATGAAATTTTGAGCTGTCTGTGTTTACTACAAGAGGAGATATCACTAAGTATGCGCTTTTGTTGTTTCCATTGCTTTCAATGCATTTTGGCCTAAAACGAGCATTTGCTGTTTTCTCTAAAACGCAACATGGGAGAAAAACCATTTCACATCACATTTGTGGGTCTTGGTCTTCAACACATCCAGTAAAATTTTGAGCTGTCTGTGTTTGCTACAAGAGGAGATATCACAAAGTATGCGCTTTTGTTGTTTCCATTGCTTTCAATGCATTTTGGCCTAAAACGAGCAATTGCTGTTTTCTCTTAAATTCAACATGGGAGAAAAACCATTTCACATCACATTTGTGAGACTTGATCTTCAACACATCCGGTGAAATTTTGAGCTGTCTGTGTTTGCTACAAGAGGAGATAACACAAAGTATGCACTTTTGTTGTTTCCATTGCTTTCAATGCATTTTGGCCTAAAACGAGTAATTGCTGTTTTCTCTTAAACGCAACATGGGGGAAAAACCATTTCACATCACATTTGTGGGTCTTGGTCTTCAACACATCCAATGAAATTTTGAGCTGTCTGTGTTTGCTACAAGAGGAGATATCACAAAGTATGCACTTTTGTTGTTTCCTTTGCTTTCAATGCATTTTGGCCTAAAACGAGCATTTGCTGTTTTCTCTTAAACGCAACATGGGAGAAAAACCATTTCACATCACATTTGTGGGTCTTGGTCTTCAACACATCCAGTGAAATTTTGAGCTGTCTGTGTCTGCTACAAGAGGAGATAACGCAAAGTATGCGCTTTTGTTGTTTCCATTGCTTTCAATGCATTTTGGCCTAAAACAAGCATTTGCTGTTTTCTCTTAAACGCAACATGGGAGAAAAATCATTTCACATCACATTTGTGGGTCTTGGTCTTCAACACATCCAATGAAATTTTGAGCTGTCTGTGTTTGCTGCAAGAGGAGATGTCACAAAGTATGCGCTTTTGTTGTTTCCATTGCTTTCAATGCATTTTGGCCTAAAACGAGCATTTGCTGTTTTCTCTTAAACGCAACATGGGAGAAAAACCATTTCACATCACATTTGTGGGTCTTGGTCTTCAACACATCCAATGAAATTTTGAGCTGTCTGTGTTTGCTACAAGAGGAGATAACACAAAGTATGCGCTTTTGTTGTTTCCATTGCTTTCAATGCATTTTGGCCTAAAACGAGCAATTGCTGTTTTCTCTTAAACGCAACATGGGAGAAAAACCATTTCACATCACATTTGTGGGTCTTGGTCTTCAACACATCCAGTAAAATTTTGAGCTGTCTGTGTTTGCTACAAGAGGAGATATCACAAAGTATGCGCTTTTGTTGTTTCCATTGCTTTCAATGCATTTTGGCCTAAAACGAGCAATTGCTGTTTTCTCTTAAACGCAACATGGGGGAAAAACCATTTCACATCACATTTGTGGGTCTTGGTCTTCAACACATCCAATGAAATGTTGAGCTGTCTGTGTTTGCTACAAGAGGAGATATCACAAAGTATGCGCTTTTGTTGTTTCCATTGCTTTCATTGCATTTTGGCCTAAAACGAGCATTTGCTGTTATCTCTTAAACGCAACATGGGAGAAAAACCATTTCACATCACATTTGTGGGTCTTGGTCTTCAACACATCCAGTGAAATTTTGAGCTGTCTGTGTTTGCTACAAGAGGAGATAACACAAAGTATGCGCTTTTGTTGTTTCCATTGCTTTCAATGCATTTTGGCCTAAAACAAGCAATTGCTGTTTTCTCTTAAACGCAACATGGGAGAAAAACCATTTCACATCACATTTGTGGGTCTTGGTCTTCAACACATCCAGTAAAATTTTGAGCTGTCTGTGTTTGCTACAAGAGGAGATATCACAAAGTATGCACTTTTGTAGTTTCCATTGCTTTCAATGGATTTTGGCCTAAAACGAGCAATTGCTGTTTTCTCTTAAACGCAACATGGGGGAAAAACCATTTCACATCACATTTGTGAGTCTTGGTCTTCAACACATCCAATGAAATTTTGAGCTGTCTGTGTTTGCTACAAGAGGAGATATCACAAAGAATGCGCTTTTGTTGTTTCCATTGCTTTCAATGCATTTTGGCCTAAAACGAGCAATTACTGTTTTCTCTAAAATGCAACATGGGAGAAAAATCATTTCACATCACATTTGTGGGACTTGATCTTCAACACATCCGGTGAAATTTTGAGCTGTCTGTGTTTGCTACTAGAGGAGATAACACAAAGTATGCAGTTTTGTTGTTTCCATTGCTTTCAATGCATTTTGGCCTAAAACGAGCAATTGCTGTTTTCTCTTAAACGCAACATGGGGGAAAAACCATTTCGCATCACATTTGTGGGTCTTGGTCTTCAACACATCCAATGAAATTTTGAGCTGTCTGTGTTTGCTACAAGAGGAGATAACACAAAGTACGCGCTTTTGTTGTTTCCATTGCTTTCAAAGCATTTTGGCCTAAAATGAGCATTTGCTGTTTTCTATTAAACGCAACATGGGAGAAAAACCATTTCACATCACATTTGTGGGTCTTGGTCTTCAACACATCCAATGAAATTTTGAGCTGTCTGTGTTTGCTACAAGAGGAGATAACACAAAGTATGCGCTTTTGTTGTTTCCATTGCTTTCAATGCATTTTGGCCTACAACGAGCAATTGCTGTTTTCTCTTATGTGCAACATGGGAGAAAAACCATTTCACATCACATTTGTGGGACTTGATCTTCAACACATCCGGTGAAATTTTGAGCTGTCTGTGTTTGCTACAAGAGGAGATAACACAAAGTATGCACTTTTGTTGTTTCCATTGCTTTCAATGCATTTTGGCCTAAAACGAGCAATTGATGTTTTCTCTTAAACGCAACATGGGGGAAAAACCATTTCACATCACATTTGTGGGTCTTGGTCTTCAACACATCCAATGAAATTTTGAGCTGTCTGTGTTTGCTACAAGAGGAGATAACACAAAGTATGTGCTTTTGTTGCTTCCATTGCTTCAATGCATTTTGGACTAAAACGAGCAATTGCTGTTTTCTCTTAAACGCAACATTGGGGAAAAACCATTTCACATCACATTTGTGGGTCTTGGTCTTCAACACATCCAGTGTAATTTTGAGCTGTCTGTGTTTGCTACAAGAGGAGATAACACAAAGTATGTGTTTTTGTTGTTTCCATTGCTTTCAATGCATTTTGGCCTAAAACGAGCATTTGCTGTTTTCTCTTAAATGCAACATGGGAGAAAAACCATTTCACATCACATTTGTGGGTCTTGGTCTTCAACACATCCAGTGAAATTTTGAGCTGTCTGTGTTTGCTACAAGAGGAGATATCACAAAGTATGCACTTTTGTTGTTTCCATTGCTTTCAATGCATTTTGGCCTAAAACGAGCAATTGCTGTTTTCTCTTAAACGCAACATGGGGGAAAAACCATTTCACATCACATTTGTGGGTCTTGGTCTTCAACACATCCAATGAAATTTTGAGCTGTCTGTGTTTGCTACAAGAGGAGATATCACAAAGTATGCGCTTTTGTTGTTTCCATTGCTTTCAATGCATTTTGGCCTAAAACGAGCATTTGCTGTTTTCTCTTAAATGCAACATGGGAGAAAAACCATTTCACATCACATTTGTGGGACTTGATCTTCAACACATCCGGTGAAATTTTGAGCTGTCTGTGTTTGCTACAAGAGGAGATAACACAAAGTATGCACTTTTGTTGTTTCCATTGCTTTCAATGCATTTTGGCCTAAAACGAGCAATTGCTGTTTTCTCTTAAACGCAACATGGGGGAAAAACCATTTCACATCACATTTGTGGGTCTTGGTCTTCAACACATCCAATGAAATTTTGAGCTGTCTGTGTTTGATACAAGAGGAGATATCACAAAGTATGCGCTTTTGTTGTTTCCATTGCTTTCAATGCATTTTGGCCTAAAACAAGCATTTGCTGTTTTCTCTTAAACGCAACATGGGAGAGAAACCATTTCACATCACATTTGTGGGTCTTGGTCTTCAACACATCCAGTGAAATTTTGAGCTGTCTGTGTTTGCTACAAGAGGAGATAACACAAAGTATGCGCTTTTGTTGTTTCCATTGCTTTCAATGCATTTTGGCCTAAAACGAGCAATTGCTGTTTTCTCTTAAACGCAACATGGGGGAAAAACCATTTCACATCACATTTGTGAGTCTTGGTCTTCAACACATCCAGTGAAAATTTGAGCTGTCTGTGTTTGCTACAAGAGGAGATATCACAAAGTATGCACTTTTGTTGTTTCCATTGCTTTCAATGCATTTTGGCCTAAAACGAGCATTTGCTGTTTTCTCTTAAACGCAAAATGGGAGAAAAACCATTTCACATCACATTTGTGGGTCTTGGTCTTCAACACATCCAGTGAAATTTTGAGCTGTCTGTGTCTGCTACAAGAGGAGATAACGCAAAGTATGCGCTTTTGTTGTTTCCATTGCTTTCAATGCATTTTGGCCTAAAACAAGCATTTGCTGTTTTCTCTTAAACGCAACATGGGAGAAAAATCATTTCACATCACATTTGTGGGTCTTGGTCTTCAACACATCCAATGAAATTTTGAGCTGTCTGTGTTTGCTGCAAGAGGAGATGTCACAAAGTATGCGCTTTTGTTGTTTCCATTGCTTTCAATGCATTTTGGCCTAAAACGAGCATTTGCTGTTTTCTCTTAAACGCAACATGGGAGAAAAACCATTTCACATCACATTTGTGGGTCTTGGTCTTCAACACATCCAATGAAATTTTGAGCTGTCTGTGTTTGCTACAAGAGGAGATAACACAAAGTATGCGCTTTTGTTGTTTCCATTGCTTTCAATGCATTTTGGCCTAAAACGAGCAATTGCTGTTTTCTCTTAAACGCAACATGGGAGAAAAACCATTTCACATCACATTTGTGGGTCTTGGTCTTCAACACATCCAGTAAAATTTTGAGCTGTCTGTGTTTGCTACAAGAGGAGATATCACAAAGTATGCGCTTTTGTTGTTTCCATTGCTTTCAATGCATTTTGGCCTAAAACGAGCAATTGCTGTTTTCTCTTAAACGCAACATGGGGGAAAAACCATTTCACATCACATTTGTGGGTCTTGGTCTTCAACACATCCAATGAAATGTTGAGCTGTCTGTGTTTGCTACAAGAGGAGATATCACAAAGTATGCGCTTTTGTTGTTTCCATTGCTTTCATTGCATTTTGGCCTAAAACGAGCATTTGCTGTTATCTCTTAAACGCAACATGGGAGAAAAACCATTTCACATCACATTTGTGGGTCTTGGTCTTCAACACATCCAGTGAAATTTTGAGCTGTCTGTGTTTGCTACAAGAGGAGATAACACAAAGTATGCGCTTTTGTTGTTTCCATTGCTTTCAATGCATTTTGGCCTAAAACAAGCAATTGCTGTTTTCTCTTAAACGCAACATGGGAGAAAAACCATTTCACATCACATTTGTGGGTCTTGGTCTTCAACACATCCAGTAAAATTTTGAGCTGTCTGTGTTTGCTACAAGAGGAGATATCACAAAGTATGCACTTTTGTAGTTTCCATTGCTTTCAATGCATTTTGGCCTAAAACGAGCAATTGCTGTTTTCTCTTAAACGCAACATGGGGGAAAAACCATTTCACATCACATTTGTGAGTCTTGGTCTTCAACACATCCAATGAAATTTTGAGCTGTCTGTGTTTGCTACAAGAGGAGATAACACAAAGAATGCGCTTTTGTTGTTTCCATTGCTTTCAATGCATTTTGGCCTAAAACGAGCAATTACTGTTTTCTCTAAAATGCAACATTGGAGAAAAACCATTTCACATCACATTTGTGGGACTTGATCTTCAACACATCCGGTGAAATTTTGAGCTGTCTGTGTTTGCTACAAGAGGAGATAACACAAAGTATGCACTTTTGTTGTTTCCATTGCTTTCAATGCATTTTGGCCTAAAACGAGCAATTGCTGTTTTCTCTTAAACGCAACATGGGGGAAAAACCATTTCACATCACATTTGTGGGTCTTGGTCTTCAACACATCCAGTGAAATTTTGAGCTGTCTGTGTTTGCTACAAGAGGAGATAACGCAAAGTATGCGCTTTTGTTGTTTCCATTGCTTTCAATGCATTTTGGCCTAAAACGAGCATTTGCTGTTTTCTCTTAAACGCAACATGGGAGAAAAATCATTTCACATCACATTTGTGGGTCTTGGTCTTCAACACATCCAGTGAAATTTTGAGCTGTCTGTGTTTGCTACAAGAGGAGATAACACAAAGTATGTGCTTTTGTTGTTTCCATTGCTTTCAATGCATTTTGGACTAAAACGAGCAATTGCTGTTTTCTCTTAAATGCAACATGGGAGAAAAACTATTTCACATCACATTTGTGAGACTTGATCTTCAACACATCCGGTGAAATTTTGAGCTGTCTGTGTTTGCTGCAAGAGGAGATATCACAAAGTATGCGCTTTTGTTGTTTCCATTGCTTTCAATGCATTTTGGCCTAAAACGAGTATTTGCTGTTTTCTCTTAAATGCAACATGGGAGAAAAACCATTTCACATCACATTTGTGGGTCTTGGTCTTCAACACATCCAATGAAATTTTGAGCTGTCTGTGTTTGCTACAAGAGGAGATAACACAAAGTATGCGCTTTTGTTGTTTCCATTGCTTTCAATGCATTTTGGACTAAAACGAGCAATTGCTGTTTTCTATTAAATGCAACATGGGAGAAAAACCGATTCACATCACATTTGTGGGACTTGATCTTCAACACATCCGGTGAAATTTTGAGCTGTCTGTGTTTGCTACAAGAGGAGATAACACAATGTATGCGCTTTTGTTGTTTCCATTGCTTTCAATGCATTTTGGCCTAAAACGAGCATTTGCTGTTTTCTCTTAAATGCAACATGGGAGAAAAACCATTTCACATCACATTTGTGGGTCTTGGTCTTCAACACATCCAGTAAAATTTTGAGCTGTCTGTGTTTGCTACAAGAGGAGATATCACAAAGTATGCACTTTTGTTGTTTCCATTGCTTTCAATGGATTTTGGCCTAAAACGAGCAATTGCTGTTTTCTCTTAAACGCAACATGGGGGAAAAACCATTTCACATCACATTTGTGAGTCTTGGTCTTCAACACATCCAATGAAATTTTGAGCTGTCTGTGTTTGCTACAAGAGGAGATATCACAAAGAATGCGCTTTTGTTGTTTCCATTGCTTTCAATGCATTTTGGCCTAAAACGAGCAATTACTGTTTTCTCTAAAATGCAACATGGGAGAAAAATCATTTCACATCACATTTGTGGGACTTGATCTTCAACACATCCGGTGAAATTTTGAGCTGTCTGTGTTTGCTACTAGAGGAGATAACACAAAGTATGCAGTTTTGTTGTTTCCATTGCTTTCAATGCATTTTGGCCTAAAACGAGCAATTGCTGTTTTCTCTTAAACGCAACATGGGGGAAAAACCATTTCGCATCACATTTGTGGGTCTTGGTCTTCAACACATCCAATGAAATTTTGAGCTGTCTGTGTTTGCTACAAGAGGAGATAACACAAAGTACGCGCTTTTGTTGTTTCCATTGCTTTCAAAGCATTTTGGCCTAAAATGAGCATTTGCTGTTTTCTCTTAAACGCAACATGGGAGAAAAACCATTTCACATCACATTTGTGGGTCTTGGTCTTCAACACATCCAATGAAATTTTGAGCTGTCTGTGTTTGCTACAAGAGGAGATAACACAAAGTATGCGCTTTTGTTGTTTCCATTGCTTTCAATGCATTTTGGCCTACAACGAGCAATTGCTGTTTTCTCTTATGTGCAACATGGGAGAAAAACCATTTCACATCACATTTGTGGGACTTGATCTTCAACACATCCGGTGAAATTTTGAGCTGTCTGTGTTTGCTACAAGAGGAGATAACACAAAGTATGCACTTTTGTTGTTTCCATTGCTTTCAATGCATTTTGGCCTAAAACGAGCAATTGATGTTTTCTCTTAAACGCAACATGGGGGAAAAACCATTTCACATCACATTTGTGGGTCTTGGTCTTCAACACATCCAATGAAATTTTGAGCTGTCTGTGTTTGCTACAAGAGGAGATAACACAAAGTATGTGCTTTTGTTGCTTCCATTGCTTCAATGCATTTTGGACTAAAACGAGCAATTGCTGTTTTCTCTTAAACGCAACATTGGGGAAAAACCATTTCACATCACATTTGTGGGTCTTGGTCTTCAACACATCCAGTGTAATTTTGAGCTGTCTGTGTTTGCTACAAGAGGAGATAACACAAAGTATGTGTTTTTATTGTTTCCATTGCTTTCAATGCATTTTGGCCTAAAACGAGCATTTGCTGTTTTCTCTTAAATGCAACATGGGAGAAAAACCATTTCACATCACATTTGTGGGTCTTGGTCTTCAACACATCCAGTGAAATTTTGAGCTGTCTGTGTTTGCTACAAGAGGAGATATCACAAAGTATGCACTTTTGTTGTTTCCATTGCTTTCAATGCATTTTGGCCTAAAACGAGCAATTGCTGTTTTCTCTTAAACGCAACATGGGGGAAAAACCATTTCACATCACATTTGTGGGTCTTGGTCTTCAACACATCCAATGAAATTTTGAGCTGTCTGTGTTTGCTACAAGAGGAGATATCACAAAGTATGCGCTTTTGTTGTTTCCATTGCTTTCAATGCATTTTGGCCTAAAACGAGCATTTGCTGTTTTCTCTTAAATGCAACATGGGAGAAAAACCATTTCACATCACATTTGTGGGACTTGATCTTCAACACATCCGGTGAAATTTTGAGCTGTCTGTGTTTGCTACAAGAGGAGATAACACAAAGTATGCACTTTTGTTGTTTCCATTGCTTTCAATGCATTTTGGCCTAAAACGAGCAATTGCTGTTTTCTCTTAAACGCAACATGGGGGAAAAACCATTTCACATCACATTTGTGGGTCTTGGTCTTCAACACATCCAATGAAATTTTGAGCTGTCTGTGTTTGATACAAGAGGAGATATCACAAAGTATGCGCTTTTGTTGTTTCCATTGCTTTCAATGCATTTTGGCCTAAAACAAGCATTTGCTGTTTTCTCTTAAACGCAACATGGGAGAGAAACCATTTCACATCACATTTGTGGGTCTTGGTCTTCAACACATCCAGTGAAATTTTGAGCTGTCTGTGTTTGCTACAAGAGGAGATAACACAAAGTATGCGCTTTTGTTGTTTCCATTGCTTTCAATGCATTTTGGCCTAAAACGAGCAATTGCTGTTTTCTCTTAAACGCAACATGGGGGAAAAACCATTTCACATCACATTTGTGAGTCTTGGTCTTCAACACATCCAGTGAAAATTTGAGCTGTCTGTGTTTGCTACAAGAGGAGATATCACAAAGTATGCACTTTTGTTGTTTCCATTGCTTTCAATGCATTTTGGCCTAAAACGAGCATTTGCTGTTTTCTCTTAAACGCAAAATGGGAGAAAAACCATTTCACATCACATTTGTGGGTCTTGGTCTTCAACACATCCAGTAAAATTTTGAGCTGTCTGTGTTTGCTACAAGAGGAGATATCACAAAGTATGCGCTTTTGTTGTTTCCATTGCTTTCAATGCATTTTGGCCTAAAATGAGCATTTGCTGTTTTCTCTTAAACACAACATGGCAGAAAAACCATTTCACATCACATTTGTGGGTCTTGGTCTTCAACACATCCAGTGAAATTTTGAGCTGTCTGTGTTTGCTACAAGAGGAGATAACACAAAGTATGCACTTTTGTTGTTTCCATTGCTTTCAATGCATTTTGGCCTAAAACGAGCAATTGCTGTTTTCTCTTAAACGCAACATGGGGGAAAAACCATTTCACATCACATTTGTGGGTCTTGGTCTTCAACACATCCAATGAAATTTTGAGCTGTCTGTGTTTACTACAAGAGGAGATATCACTAAGTATGCGCTTTTGTTGTTTCCATTGCTTTCAATGCATTTTGGCCTAAAACGAGCATTTGCTGTTTTCTCTTAAACGCAACATGGGAGAAAAACCATTTCACATCACATTTGTGGGTCTTGGTCTTCAACACATCCAGTAAAATTTTGAGCTGTCTGTGTTTGCTACAAGAGGAGATATCACAAAGTATGCGCTTTTGTTGTTTCCATTGCTTTCAATGCATTTTGGCCTAAAACGAGCAATTGCTGTTTTCTCTTAAATTCAACATGGGAGAAAAACCATTTCACATCACATTTGTGAGACTTGATCTTCAACACATCCGGTGAAATTTTGAGCTGTCTGTGTTTGCTACAAGAGGAGATAACACAAAGTATGCACTTTTGTTGTTTCCATTGCTTTCAATGCATTTTGGCCTAAAACGAGTAATTGCTGTTTTCTCTTAAACGCAACATGGGGGAAAAACCATTTCACATCACATTTGTGGGTCTTGGTCTTCAACACATCCAATGAAATTTTGAGCTGTCTGTGTTTGCTACAAGAGGAGATATCACAAAGTATGCACTTTTGTTGTTTCCTTTGCTTTCAATGCATTTTGGCCTAAAACGAGCATTTGCTGTTTTCTCTTAAACGCAACATGGGAGAAAAACCATTTCACATCACATTTGTGGGTCTTGGTCTTCAACACATCCAGTGAAATTTTGAGCTGTCTGTGTCTGCTACAAGAGGAGATAACGCAAAGTATGCGCTTTTGTTGTTTCCATTGCTTTCAATGCATTTTGGCCTAAAACAAGCATTTGCTGTTTTCTCTTAAACGCAACATGGGAGAAAAACCATTTCACATCACATTTGTGGGTCTTGGTCTTCAACACATCCAATGAAATTTTGAGCTGTCTGTGTTTGCTACAAGAGGAGATAACACAAAGTATGCGCTTTTGTTGTTTAAATTGCTTTCAATGCATTTTGGCCTAAAACGAGCAATTGCTGTTTTCTCTTAAACGCAACATGGGAGAAAAACCATTTCACATCACATTTGTGGGTCTTGGTCTTCAACACATCCAGTAAAATTTTGAGCTGTCTGTGTTTGCTACAAGAGGAGATATCACAAAGTATGCGCTTTTGTTGTTTCCATTGCTTTCAATGCATTTTGGCCTAAAACGAGCAATTGCTGTTTTCTCTTAAACGCAACATGGGGGAAAAACCATTTCACATCACATTTGTGGGTCTTGGTCTTCAACACATCCAATGAAATGTTGAGCTGTCTGTGTTTGCTACAAGAGGAGATATCACAAAGTATGCGCTTTTGTTGTTTCCATTGCTTTCATTGCATTTTGGCCTAAAACGAGCATTTGCTGTTATCTCTTAAACGCAACATGGGAGAAAAACCATTTCACATCACATTTGTGGGTCTTGGTCTTCAACACATCCAGTGAAATTTTGAGCTGTCTGTGTTTGCTACAAGAGGAGATAACACAAAGTATGCGCTTTTGTTGTTTCCATTGCTTTCAATGCATTTTGGCCTAAAACAAGCAATTGCTGTTTTCTCTTAAACGCAACATGGGAGAAAAACCATTTCACATCACATTTGTGGGTCTTGGTCTTCAACACATCCAGTAAAATTTTGAGCTGTCTGTGTTTGCTACAAGAGGAGATATCACAAAGTATGCACTTTTGTAGTTTCCATTGCTTTCAATGCATTTTGGCCTAAAACGAGCAATTGCTGTTTTCTCTTAAACGCAACATGGGGGAAAAACCATTTCACATCACATTTGTGAGTCTTGGTCTTCAACACATCCAATGAAATTTTGAGCTGTCTGTGTTTGCTACAAGAGGAGATAACACAAAGAATGCGCTTTTGTTGTTTCCATTGCTTTCAATGCATTTTGGCCTAAAACGAGCAATTACTGTTTTCTCTAAAATGCAACATTGGAGAAAAACCATTTCACATCACATTTGTGGGACTTGATCTTCAACACATCCGGTGAAATTTTGAGCTGTCTGTGTTTGCTACAAGAGGAGATAACACAAAGTATGCACTTTTGTTGTTTCCATTGCTTTCAATGCATTTTGGCCTAAAACGAGCAATTGCTGTTTTCTCTTAAACGCAACATGGGGGAAAAACCATTTCACATCACATTTGTGGGTCTTGGTCTTCAACACATCCAGTGAAATTTTGAGCTGTCTGTGTTTGCTACAAGAGGAGATAACGCAAAGTATGCGCTTTTGTTGTTTCCATTGCTTTCAATGCATTTTGGCCTAAAACGAGCATTTGCTGTTTTCTCTTAAACGCAACATGGGAGAAAAATCATTTCACATCACATTTGTGGGTCTTGGTCTTCAACACATCCAGTGAAATTTTGAGCTGTCTGTGTTTGCTACAAGAGGAGATAACACAAAGTATGTGATTTTGTTGTTTCCATTTCTTTCAATGCATTTTGGACTAAAACGAGCAATTGCTGTTTTCTCTTAAATGCAACATGGGAGAAAAACTATTTCACATCACATTTGTGGGTCTTGGTCTTCAACACATTCAGTGAAATTTTGAGCTGTCTGTGTTTGCTACAAGAGGAGATAACACAAAGTATGCGCTTTTGTTGTTTCCATTGCTTTCAATGCATTTTGGACTAAAACGAGCAATTGCTGTTTTCTCTTAAATGCAACATGGGAGAAAAACCGATTCACATCACATTTGTGGGACTTGATCTTCAACACATCCGGTGAAATTTTGAGCTGTCTGTGTTTGCTACAAGAGGAGATAACACAATGTATGCGCTTTTGTTGTTTCCATTGCTTTCAATGCATTTTGGCCTAAAACGAGCATTTGCTGTTTTCTCTTAAATGCAACATGGGAGAAAAACCATTTCACATCACATTTGTGGGTCTTGGTCTTCAACACATCCAGTAAAATTTTGAGCTGTCTGTGTTTGCTACAAGAGGAGATATCACAAAGTATGCACTTTTGTTGTTTCCATTGCTTTCAATGGATTTTGGCCTAAAACGAGCAATTGCTGTTTTCTCTTAAACGCAACATGGGGGAAAAACCATTTCACATCACATTTGTGAGTCTTGGTCTTCAACACATCCAATGAAATTTTGAGCTGTCTGTGTTTGCTACAAGAGGAGATATCACAAAGAATGCGCTTTTGTTGTTTCCATTGCTTTCAATGCATTTTGGCCTAAAACGAGCAATTACTGTTTTCTCTAAAATGCAACATGGGAGAAAAATCATTTCACATCACATTTGTGGGACTTGATCTTCAACACATCCGGTGAAATTTTGAGCTGTCTGTGTTTGCTACTAGAGGAGATAACACAAAGTATGCAGTTTTGTTGTTTCCATTGCTTTCAATGCATTTTGGCCTAAAACGAGCAATTGCTGTTTTCTCTTAAACGCAACATGGGGGAAAAACCATTTCGCATCACATTTGTGGGTCTTGGTCTTCAACACATCCAATTAAATTTTGAGCTGTCTGTGTTTGCTACAAGAGGAGATAACACAAAGTATGCGCTTTTGTTGTTTCCATTGCTTTCAAAGCATTTTGGCCTAAAATGAGCATTTGCTGTTTTCTCTTAAACGCAACATGGGAGAAAAACCATTTCACATCACATTTGTGGGTCTTGGTCTTCAACACATCCAATGAAATTTTGAGCTGTCTGTGTTTGCTACAAGAGGAGATAACACAAAGTATGCGCTTTTGTTGTTTCCATTGCTTTCAATGCATTTTGGCCTACAACGAGCAATTGCTGTTTTCTCTTATGTGCAACATGGGAGAAAAACCATTTCACATCACATTTGTGGGACTTGATCTTCAACACATCCGGTGAAATTTTGAGCTGTCTGTGTTTGCTACAAGAGGAGATAACACAAAGTATGCACTTTTGTTGTTTCCATTGCTTTCAATGCATTTTGGCCTAAAACGAGCAATTGATGTTTTCTCTTAAACGCAACATGGGGGAAAAACCATTTCACATCACATTTGTGGGTCTTGGTCTTCAACACATCCAATGAAATTTTGAGCTGTCTGTGTTTGCTACAAGAGGAGATAACACAAAGTATGTGCTTTTGTTGCTTCCATTGCTTCAATGCATTTTGGACTAAAACGAGCAATTGCTGTTTTCTCTTAAACGCAACATTGGGGAAAAACCATTTCACATCACATTTGTGGGTCTTGGTCTTCAACACATCCAGTGTAATTTTGAGCTGTTTGTGTTTGCTACAAGAGGAGATAACACAAAGTATGTGCTTTTGTTGTTTCCATTGCTTTCAATGCATTTTGGCCTAAAACGAGCATTTGCTGTTTTCTCTTAAATGCAACATGGGAGAAAAACCATTTCACATCACATTTGTGGGTCTTGGTCTTCAACACATCCAGTGAAATTTTGAGCTGTCTGTGTTTGCTACAAGAGGAGATATCACAAAGTATGCGCTTTTGTTGTTTCCATTGCTTTCAATGCATTTTGGTGTAAAACGTGCATTTGCTGTTTTCTCTTAAACGCAACATGGGAGAAAAACCATTTCACATCACATTTGTGGGTCTTGGTCTTCAACACATCCAGTGAAATTTTGAGCTGTCTGTGTTTGCTACAAGAGGAGATAACACAAAGTATGCGCTTTTGTTGTTTCAATTGCTTTCAATGCATTTTGGCCTAAAACGAGCAATTGCTGTTTTCTCTTAAATGCAACATGGGAGAAAAACCATTTCACATCACATTTGTGGGACTTGATCTTCAACACATCCGGTGAAATTTTGAGCTGTCTGTGTTTGCTACAAGAGGAGATAACACAAAGTATGCACTTTTGTTGTTTCCATTGCTTTCAATGCATTTTGGCCTAAAACGAGCAATTGCTGTTTTCTCTTAAACGCAACATTGGGGAAAAACAATTTCACATCACATTTGTGGGTCTTGGTCTTCATCATATCCAATGAAATTTTGAGCTGTCTGTGTTTGCTACAAGAGGAGATATCACAAAGTATGCGCTTTTGTTGTTTCCATTGCTTTCAATGCATTTTGGCCTAAAACGAGCATTTGCTGTTTTCTCTTAAACGCAACATGGGAGAAAAACCATTTCACATCACATTTGTGGGTCTTGGTCTTCAACACATCCATTGAAATTTTGAGCTGTCTGTGTTTGCTACAAGAGGAGATATCACAAAGAATGCGCTTTTGTTGTTTCCATTGCTTTCAATGCATTTTGGCCTAAACGTGCATTTGCTGTTTTCTCTTAAACGCAACATGGGAGAAAAACCATTTCACATCACATTTGTGGGTCTTGGTCTTCAACACATCCAGTGAAATTTTGAGCTGTCTGTGTTTGCTACAAGAGGAGATAACACAAAGGATGCACTTTTGTTGTTTCCATTGCTTTCAATGCATTTTGGCCTAAAACGAGCAATTGCTGTTTTCTCTTAAATGCAACATGGGAGAAAAATCATTTCACATCACATTTGTGGGTCTTGGTCTTCAACACATCCAGTGAAATTTTGAGCTGTCTGTGTTTGCTACAAGAGGAGATAACACAAAGTATGCGCTTTTGTTGTTTCCATTGCTTTCAAAGCATTTTGGCCTAAAATGAGCATTTGCTGTTTTCTCTTAAACGCAACATGGGAGAAAAACCATTTCACATCACATTTGTGGGTCTTGGTCTTCAACACATCCAATGAAATTTTGAGCTGTCTGTGTTTGCTACAAGAGGAGATAACACAAAGTATGCGCTTTTGTTGTTTCCATTGCTTTCAATGCATTTTGGCCTACAACGAGCAATTGCTGTTTTCTCTTATGTGCAACATGGGAGAAAAACCATTTCACATCACATTTGTGGGACTTGATCTTCAACACATCCGGTGAAATTTTGAGCTGTCTGTGTTTGCTACAAGAGGAGATAACACAAAGTATGCACTTTTGTTGTTTCCATTGCTTTCAATGCATTTTGGCCTAAAACGAGCAATTGATGTTTTCTCTTAAACGCAACATGGGGGAAAAACCATTTCACATCACATTTGTGGGTCTTGGTCTTCAACACATCCAATGAAATTTTGAGCTGTCTGTGTTTGCTACAAGAGGAGATAACACAAAGTATGTGCTTTTGTTGCTTCCATTGCTTCAATGCATTTTGGACTAAAACGAGCAATTGCTGTTTTCTCTTAAACGCAACATTGGGGAAAAACCATTTCACATCACATTTGTGGGTCTTGGTCTTCAACACATCCAGTGTAATTTTGAGCTGTCTGTGTTTGCTACAAGAGGAGATAACACAAAGTATGTGTTTTTGTTGTTTCCATTGCTTTCAATGCATTTTGGCCTAAAACGAGCATTTGCTGTTTTCTCTTAAATGCAACATGGGAGAAAAACCATTTCACATCACATTTGTGGGTCTTGGTCTTCAACACATCCAGTGAAATTTTGAGCTGTCTGTGTTTGCTACAAGAGGAGATATCACAAAGTATGCGCTTTTGTTGTTTCCATTGCTTTCAATGCATTTTGGTGTAAAACGTGCATTTGCTGTTTTCTCTTAAACGCAACATGGGAGAAAAACCATTTCACATCACATTTGTGGGTCTTGGTCTTCAACACATCCAGTGAAATTTTGAGCTGTCTGTGTTTGCTACAAGAGGAGATAACACAAAGTATGCGCTTTTGTTGTTTCCATTGCTTTCAATGCATTTTGGCCTAAAACGAGCAATTGCTGTTTTCTCTTAAATGCAACATGGGAGAAAAACCATTTCACATCACATTTGTGGGATTTGGTCTTCAACACATCCGGTGAAATTTTGAACTGTCTGTGTTTGCTACAAGAGGAGATAACACAAAGTATGCACTTTTGTTGTTTCCATTGCTTTCAATGCATTTTGGCCTAAAACGAGCAATTACTGTTTTCTCTAAAATGCAACATGGGAGAAAAACCATTTCACATCACATTTGTGGGACTTGATCTTCAACACATCCGGTGAAATTTTGAGCTGTCTGTGTTTGCTACTAGAGGAGATAACACAAAGTATGCACTTTTGTTGTTTCCATTGCTTTCAATGCATTTTGGCCTAAAACGAGCAATTGCTGTTTTCTCTTAAACGCAACATGGGGGAAAAACCATTTCACATCACATTTGTGGGTCTTGGTCTTCAACACATCCAGTGAAATTTTGAGCTGTCTGTGTTTGCTACAAGAGGAGATAACGCAAAGTATGCGCTTTTGTTGTTTCCATTGCTTTCAATGCATTTTGGCCTAAAACGAGCATTTGCTGTTTTCTCTGAAACGCAACATGGGAGAAAAAACATTTCACATCACATTTGTGGGTCTTGGTCTTCAACACATCCAGTGAAATTTTGAGCTGTCTGTGTTTGCTACAAGAGGAGATAACACAAAGTATGCGCTTTTATTGTTTCCATTGCTTTCAATGCATTTTGGACTAAAACGAGCAATTGCTGTTTTCTCTTAAATGCAACATGGGAGAAAAACTATTTCACATCACATTTGTGAGACTTGATCTTCAACACATCCGGTGACATTTTGAGCTGTCTGTGTTTGCTACAAGAGGAGATAACACAAAGTTTGCACTTTTGTTGTTTCCATTGCTTTCAATGCATTTTGGCCTAAAACGAGCAATTGCTGTTTTCTCTTAAACGCAACATGGGGGAAAAACCATTTCACATCACATTTGTGGGTCTTGGTCTTCAACACATCCAATGAAATTTTGAGCTGTCTGTGTTTGCTGCAAGAGGAGATATCACAAAGTATGTGCTTTTGTTGTTTCCATTGCTTTCAATGCATTTTGGCCTAAAACGAGCATTTGCTGTTTTCTCTTAAACGCAACATGGGAGAAAAACCATTTCACATCACATTTGTGGGACTTGATCTTCAACACATCCGGTGAAATTTTGAGCTGTCTGTGTTTGCTACAAGAGGAGATAACACAATGTATGCGCTTTTGTTGTTTCCATTGCTTTCAATGCATTTGGCCTAAAATGAGCAATTGCTGTTTTCTCTTAAACGCAACATGGGGGAAAAACCATTTCACATCACATTTGTGAGTCTTGGTCTTCAACACATCCAATGAAATTTTGAGCTGTCTGTGTTTGCTACAAGAGGAGATATCACAAAGTATGCGCTTTTGTTGTTTCCATTGCTTTCAATGCATTTTGGCCTAAAACGAGCATTTGCTGTTATCTCTTAAACGCAACATGGGAGAAAAACCATTTCACATCACATTTGTGGGTCTTGGTCTTCAACACATCCAGTGAAATTTTGAGCTGTCTGTGTTTGCTAATAGAGGAGATAACACAAAGTATGCGCTTTTGTTGTTTCCATTGCTTTCAATGCATTTTGGCCTAAAACGAGCAATTGCTGTTTTCTCTTAAACGCAACATGGGAGTAAAACCATTTCACATCACATTTGTGGGTCTTGGTCTTCAACACATCCAGTAAAATTTTGAGCTGTCTGTGTTTGCTACAAGAGGAGATATCACAAAGTATGCACTTTTGTTGTTTCCATTGCTTTCAATGGATTTTGGCCTAAAACGAGCAATTGCTGTTTTCTCTTAAACGCAACATGGGGGAAAAACCATTTCACATCACATTTGTGAGTCTTGGTCTTCAACACATCCAATGAAATTTTGAGCTGTCTGTGTTTGCTACAAGAGGAGATATCACAAAGAATGCGCTTTTGTTGTTTCCATTGCTTTCAATGCATTTTGGCCTAAAACGAGCAATTACTGTTTTCTCTAAAATGCAACATGGGAGAAAAACCATTTCACATCACATTTGTGGGACTTGATCTTCAACACATCCGGTGAAATTTTGAGCTGTCTGTGTTTGCTACTAGAGGAGATAACACAAAGTATGCACTTTTGTTGTTTCCATTGCTTTCAATGCATTTTGGCCTAAAACGAGCAATTGCTGTTTTCTCTTAAACGCAACATGGGGGAAAAACCATTTCGCATCACATTTGTGGGTCTTGGTCTTCAACACATCCAATGAAATTTTGAGCTGTCTGTGTTTGCTACAAGAGGAGATAACACAAAGTATGCGCTTTTGTTGTTTCCATTGCTTTCAATGCATTTTGGCCTACAACGAGCAATTGCTGTTTTCTCTTAAGTGCAACATGGGAGAAAAACCATTTCACATCACATTTGTGGGACTTGATCTTCAACACATCCGGTGAAATTTTGAGCTGTCTGTGTTTGCTACAAGAGGAGATAACACAAAGTATGCACTTTTGTTGTTTCCATTGCTTTCAATGCATTTTGGCCTAAAACGAGCAATTGCTGTTTTCTCTTAAACGCAACATGGGGGAAAAACCATTTCACATCACATTTGTGGGTCTTGGTCTTCAACACATCCAATGAAATTTTGAGCTGTCTGTGTTTGCTGCAAGAGGAGATATCACAAAGTATGTGCTTTTGTTGTTTCCATTGCTTTCAATGCATTTTGGCCTAAAACGAGCATTTGCTGTTTTCTCTTAAACGCAACATGGGAGAAAAACCATTTCACATCACATTTGTGGGACTTGATCTTCAACACATCCGGTGAAATTTTGAGCTGTCTGTGTTTGCTACAAGAGGAGATAACACAATGTATGCGCTTTTGTTGTTTCCATTGCTTTCAATGCATTTGGCCTAAAATGAGCAATTGCTGTTTTCTCTTAAACGCAACATGGGGGAAAAACCATTTCACATCACATTTGTGAGTCTTGGTCTTCAACACATCCAATGAAATTTTGAGCTGTCTGTGTTTGCTACAAGAGGAGATATCACAAAGTATGCACTTTTGTTGTTTCCATTGCTTTCAATGCATTTTGGCCTAAAACGAGCATTTGCTGTTATCTCTTAAACGCAACATGGGAGAAAAACCATTTCACATCACATTTGTGGGTCTTGGTCTTCAACACATCCAGTGAAATTTTGAGCTGTCTGTGTTTGCTACAAGAGGAGATAACACAAAGTATGCGCTTTTGTTGTTTCCATTGCTTTCAATGCATTTTGGCCTAAAACGAGCAATTGCTGTTTTCTCTTAAACGCAACATGGGAGTAAAACCATTTCACATCACATTTGTGGGTCTTGGTCTTCAACACATCCAGTAAAATTTTGAGCTGTCTGTGTTTGCTACAAGAGGAGATATCACAAAGTATGCACTTTTGTTGTTTCCATTGCTTTCAATGGATTTTGGCCTAAAACGAGCAATTGCTGTTTTCTCTTAAACGCAACATGGGGGAAAAACCATTTCACATCACATTTGTGAGTCTTGGTCTTCAACACATCCAATGAAATTTTGAGCTGTCTGTGTTTGCTACAAGAGGAGATATCACAAAGAATGCGCTTTTGTTGTTTCCATTGCTTTCAATGCATTTTGGCCTAAAACGAGCAATTACTGTTTTCTCTAAAATGCAACATGGGAGAAAAACCATTTCACATCACATTTGTGGGACTTGATCTTCAACACATCCGGTGAAATTTTGAGCTGTCTGTGTTTGCTACTAGAGGAGATAACACAAAGTATGCACTTTTGTTGTTTCCATTGCTTTCAATGCATTTTGGCCTAAAACGAGCAATTGCTGTTTTC
The DNA here is from genome assembly GCA_031769625.1 of Taudactylus pleione. NCBI lineage: Eukaryota > Metazoa > Chordata > Amphibia > Anura > Myobatrachidae > Taudactylus > Taudactylus pleione. Next base: position 65,028 of record JAUIMM010003061.1, read on the forward strand.
TCTTAAACGCAACATGGGGGAAAAACCATTTCGCATCACATTTGTGGGTCTTGGTCTTCAACACATCCAATGAAATTTTGAGCTGTCTGTGTTTGCTACAAGAGGAGATAACACAAAGTATGCGCTTTTGTTGTTTCCATTGCTTTCAATGCATTTTGGCCTACAACGAGCAATTGCTGTTTTCTCTTAAGTGCAACATGGGAGAAAAACCATTTCACATCACATTTGTGGGACTTGATCTTCAACACATCCGGTGAAATTTTGAGCTGTCTGTGTTTGCTACAAGAGGAGATAACACAAAGTATGCACTTTTGTTGTTTCCATTGCTTTCAATGCATTTTGGCCTAAAACGAGCAATTGCTGTTTTCTCTTAAATGCAACATTGGGGAAAAACCATTTCACATCACATTTGTGGGTCTTGGTCTTCAACACATCCAATGAAATTTTGAGCTGTCTGTGTTTGCTACAAGAGGAGATATCACAAAGTAGGCGCTTTTGTTGTTTCCATTGCTTTCAATGCATTTTGGCCTAAAACGAGCATTTGCTGTTTTCTCTTAAACGCAACATGGGAGAAAAACCATTTCACATCACATTTGTGGGTCTTGGTCTTCAACACATCCAATGAAATTTTGAGCTGTCTGTGTTTGCTACAAGAGGAGATAACACAAAGTATGTGCTTTTGTTGCTTCCATTGCTTCAATGCATTTTGGCCTAAAACGAGCAATTGCTTTTTTCTCTTAAACGCAACATTGGGGAAAAACCATTTCACATCACATTTGTGGGTCTTGGTCTTCAACACATCCAGTGTAATTTTGAGCTGTTTGTGTTTGCTACAAGAGGAGATAACACAAAGTATGTGCTTTTGTTGTTTCCATTGCTTTCAATGCATTTTGGCCTAAAACGAGCATTTGCTGTTTTCTCTTAAATGCAACATGGGAGAAAAACCATTTCACATCACATTTGTGGGTCTTGGTCTTCAACACATCCAGTGAAATTTTGAGCTGTCTGTGTTTGCTACAAGAGGAGATATCACAAAGTATGCGCTTTTGTTGTTTCCATTGCTTTCAATGCATTTTGGCCTAAAACGTGCATTTGCTGTTTTCTCTTAAACGCAACATGGGAGAAAAACCATTTCACATCACATTTGTGGGTCTTGGTCTTCAACACATCCAGTGAAATTTTGAGCTGTCTGTGTTTGCTACAAGAGGAGATAACACAAAGTATGCGCTTTTGTTGTTTCAATTGCTTTCAATGCATTTTGGCCTAAAACGAGCAATTGCTGTTTTCTCTTAAATGCAACATGGGAGAAAAACCATTTCACATCACATTTGTGGGACTTGATCTTCAACACATCCGGTGAAATTTTGAGCTGTCTGTGTTTGCTACAAGAGGAGATAACACAAAGTATGCACTTTTGTTGTTTCCATTGCTTTCAATGCATTTTGGCCTAAAACGAGCAATTGCTGTTTTCTCTTAAACGCAACATTGGGGAAAAACAATTTCACATCACATTTGTGGGTCTTGGTCTTCATCACATCCAATGAAATTTTGAGCTGTCTGTGTTTGCTACAAGAGGAGATATCACAAAGTATGCGCTTTTGTTGTTTCCATTGCTTTCAATGCATTTTGGCCTAAAACGAGCATTTGCTGTTTTCTCTTAAACGCAACATGGGAGAAAAACCATTTCACATCACATTTGTGGGTCTTGGTCTTCAACACATCCATTGAAATTTTGAGCTGTCTGTGTTTGCTAGAAGAGGAGATATCACAAAGAATGCGCTTTTGTTGTTTCCATTGCTTTCAATGCATTTTGGCCTAAACGTGCATTTGCTGTTTTCTCTTAAACGCAACATGGGAGAAAAACCATTTCACCATCACATTTGTGGGTCTTGGTCTTCAACACATCCAGTGAAATTTTGAGCTGTCTGTGTTTGCTACAAGAGAGATAACACAAAGGATGCACTTTTGTTGTTTCCATTGCTTTCAATGCATTTTGGCCTAAAACGAGCAATTGCTGTTTTCTCTTAAATGCAACATGGGAGAAAAACCATTTCACATCACATTTGTGGGTCTTGGTCTTCAACACATCCAGTGAAATTTTGAGCTGTCTGTGTTTGCTACAAGAGGAGATAACACAAAGTATGCGCTTTTGTTGTTTCCATTGCTTTCAATGCATTTCGCCTAAAACGAGCAATTGCTGTTTTCTCTTAAATGCAACATGGGAGAAAAATCATTTCACATCACATTTGTGGAACTTGATCTTCAACACATCCAGTGAAATTTTGAGCTGTCTGTGTTTGCTACAAGAGGAGATAACACGAAGTATGCGCTTTGTTGTTTCCATTGCTTTCAATGCATTTTGGCCTAAAACGTGCATTTGCTGTTTTCTCTTAAACGCAACATGGGAGAAAAACCATTTCACATCACATTTGTGGGTCTTGGTCTTCAACACATCCAGTGAAATTTTGAGCGGTCTGTGTTTGCTACAAGAGGAGATAACACAAAGTATGTGCTGTTATTGTTTCCATTGCTTTCAATGCATTTTGGCCTAAAACAAGCATTTGCTGTTTTCTCTTAAACGCAACATGGGAGAAAAACGATTTCACATCACATTTGTGGGTCTTGGTCTTCAACACATCCAGTGAAATTTTGAGCTGTCTGTGTTTGCTACAAGAGGAGATAACACAAAGTATGCGCTTTTGTTGTTTCCATTGCTTTCAATGCATTTTGGCCTAAAACAAGCATTTGCTGTTATCTCTTAAACACAACATGGGAGAAAAACCATTTCACATCACATTTGTGGGTCTTGGTCTTCAACACATCCAGTGAAATTTTGAGCTGTCTGTGTTTGCTACAAGAGGAGATAACACAAAGGATGCACTTTTGTTGTTTCCATTGCTTTCAATGCATTTTGGCCTAAAACGAGCAATTGCTGTTTTCTCTTAAATGCAACATGGGAGAAAAACCATTTCACATCACATTTGTGGGTCTTGGTCTTCAACACATCCAGTGAAATTTTGAGCTGTCTGTGTTTGCTACAAGAGGAGATAACACAAAGTATGCGCTTTTGTTGTTTCCATTGCTTTCAATGCATTTTCGCCTAAAACGAGCAATTGCTGTTTTCTCTAAATGCAACATGGGAGAAAAACCATTTCACATCACATTTGTGGGACTTGATCTTCAACACATCCAGTGAAATTTTGAGCTGTCTGTGTTTGCTACAAGAGGAGATAACACGAAGTATGCGCTTTTGTTGTTTCCATTGCTTTCAATGCATTTTGGCCTAAAACGTGCATTTGCTGTTTTCTCTTAAACGCAACATGGGAGAAAAACCATTTCACATCACATTTGTGGGTCTTGGTCTTCAACACATCCAGTGAAATTTTGAGCGGTCTGTGTTTGCTACAAGAGGAGATAACACAAAGTATGTGCTGTTATTGTTTCCATTGCTTTCAATGCATTTTGGCCTAAAACAAGCATTTGCTGTTTTCTCTTAAACGCAACATGGGAGAAAAACGATTTCACATCACATTTGTGGGTCTTGGTCTTCAACACATCCAGTGAAATTTTGAGCTGTCTGTGTTTGCTACAAGAGGAGATAACACAAAGTATGCGCTTTTGTTGTTTCCATTGCTTTCAATGCATTTTGGCCTAAAACAAGCATTTGCTGTTATCTCTTAAACACAACATGGGAGAAAAACCATTTCACATCACATTTGTGGGTCTTGGTCTTCAACACATCCAGTGAAATTTTGAGCTGTCTGTGTTTGCTACAAGAGGAGATAACACAAAGTATGTGCTTTTGTTGTTTCCATTGCTTCAATGCATTTTGGCCTAAAACGAGCAATTGCTGTTTTCTCTTAAACGCAACATGGGAGAAAAACCATTTCACATCACATTTGTGGGTCTAGGTCTTCAACACATCCAGTGAAATTTTGAGCTGTCTGTGTTTGCTACAAGAGGAGATAACACAAAGTATGCACTTTTGTTGTTTCCATTGCTTTCAATGCATTTTGGCCTAAAACGAGCATTTGCTGTTTTCTCTTAAACGCAACATGGGAGAAAAATCATTTCACATCACATTTGTGGGTCTTGGTCTTCAACACATCCAGTGAAATTTTGAGCTGTCTGTGTTTGCTACAAGAGGAGATAACACAAAGTATGCGCTTTTGTTGTTTCCATTGCTTCAATGCATTATGGCCTAAAACGAGCAATTGCTGTTTTCTCTTAAACGCAACATGGGAGAAAAACCATTTCACATCACATTTGTGGGTCTTGGTCTTCAACACATCCAGTGAAATTTTGAGCTGTCTGTGTTTGCTACAAGAGGAGATAACACAAAGTATGCGTTTTTGTTGTTTCCTTTGCTTTCATTGCATTTTGGCCTAAAATGAGCAATTGCTGTTTTCTCGTAAATGCAACATGGGAGAAAAACCATTTCACATCACATTTGTGGGACTTGATCTTCAACACTTCCGGTGAATTTTGAGCTGTCTGTGTTTGCTACAAGAGGAGATAACACAAAGTATGCACTTTTGTTGTTTCCATTGCTTTCAATGCATTTTGGCCTAAAACGAGCAATTGCTGTTTTCTCTTAAATGCAACATGGGAGAAAAACCATTTCACATCACATTTGTGGGACTTGATCTTCAACACATCCGGTGAAATTTTGAGCTGTCTGTGTTTGCTACAAGAGGAGATAACACAAAGTATGCACTTTTGTTGTTTCCATTGCTTTCAATGCATTTTGGCCTAAAACGAGCAATTGCTGTTTTCTCTTAAACGCAACATGGGGGAAAAACCATTTCACATCACATTTGTGGGTCTTGGTCTTCAACACATCCAGTGAAATTTTGAGCTGTCTGTGTTTGCTACAAGAGGAGATAACACAAAGGATGCACTTTTGTTGTTTCCATTGCTTTCAATGCATTTTGGCCTAAAACGAGCAATTGCTGTTTTCTCTTAAATGCAACATGGGAGAAAAACCATTTCACATCACATTTGTGGGTCTTGGTCTTCAACACATCCAGTGAAATTTTGAGCTGTCTGTGTTTGCTACAAGAGGAGATAACACAAAGGATGCACTTTTGTTGTTTCCATTGCTTTCAATGCATTTTGGCCTAAAACGAGCAATTGCTGTTTTCTCTTAAATGCAACATGGGAGAAAAACCATTTCACATCACATTTGTGGGTCTTGGTCTTCAACACATCCAGTGAAATTTTGAGCTGTCTGTGTTTGCTACAAGAGGAGATAACACAAAGTATGCGCTTTTGTTGTTTCCATTGCTTTCAATGCATTTTCGCCTAAAACGAGCAATTGCTGTTTTCTCTTAAATGCAACATGGGAGAAAAACCATTTCACATCACATTTGTGGGACTTGATCTTCAACACATCCAGTGAAATTTTGAGCTGTCTGTGTTTGCTACAAGAGGAGATAACACAAAGTATGCGCTTTTGTTGTTTCCATTGCTTTCAATGCATTTTGCCTAAAACGTGCATTTGCTGTTTTCTCTTAAACGCAACATGGGAGAAAAACCATTTCACATCACATTTGTGGGTCTTGGTCTTCAACACATCCAGTGAAATTTTGAGCGGTCTGTGTTTGCTACAAGAGGAGATAACACAAAGTATGTGCTTTTGTTGTTTCCATTGCTTTCAATGCATTTTGGGCTAAAACAAGCATTTGCTGTTTTCTCTTAAACGCAACATGGGAGAAAAACGATTTCACATCACATTTGTGGGTCTTGGTCTTCAACACATCCAGTGAAATTTTGAGCTGTCTGTGTTTGCTACAAGAGGAGATAACACAAAGTATGCGCTTTTGTTGTTTCCATTGCTTTCAATGCATTTTGGCCTAAAACAAGCATTTGCTGTTTTCTCTTAAACGCAACATGGGAGAAAAAACCGTTTCACATCACATTTGTGGGTCTTGGTCTTCAACACATCCAGTGAAATTTTGAGCTGTCTGTGTTTGCTACAAGAGGAGATAACACAAAGTATGTGCTTTTGTTGTTTCCATTGCTTCAATGCATTTTGGCCTAAAACGAGCAATTGCTGTTTTCTCTTAAATGCAACATGGGAGAAAAACCATTTCACATCACATTTGTGGGTCTTGGTCTTCAACACATCCAGTGAAATTTTGAGCTGTCTGTGTTTGCTACAAGAGGAGATAACACAAAGTATGCACTTTTGTTGTTTCCATTGCTTTCAATGCATTTTGGCCTAAAACGAGCAATTGCTGTTTTCTCTTAAACGCAACATGGGGGAAAAACCATTTCACATCACATTTGTGGGTCTTGGTCTTCAACACATCCAGTGAAATTTTGAGCTGTCTGTGTTTGCTACAAGAGGAGATAACACAAAGTATGCACTTTTGTTGTTTCCATTGCTTTCAATGCATTTTGGCCTAAAACGAGCAATTGCTGTTTTCTCTTAAACGCAACATGGGGGAAAAACCATTTCACATCACATTTGTGAGTCTTGGTCTTCAACACATCCAGTGAAATTTTGAGCTGTCTGTGTTTGCTACAAGAGGAGATAACACAAAGAATGAGCTTTTGTTGTTTCCATTGCTTTCAATGCATTTTGGCCTAAAACGAGCAATTGCTGTTTTCTCTTAAACGCAACATGGGAGAAAAACCATTTCACATCACATTTGTGGGTCTTGGTCTTCAACACATCCAGTAAATTTTGAGCTGTCTGTGTTTGCTACAAGATGAGATATCACAAAGCATGTGCTTTTGTTGTTTCCATTGCTTTCAATGCATTTTGGCCTAAAACGAGCATTTGCTGTTTTCTCTTAAATGCAACATGGGAGAAAAATCATTTCACATCACATTTGTGGGTCTTGGTCTTCAACACATCCAGTGAAATTTTGAGCTGTCTGTGTTTGTTACAAGAGGAGATAACACAAAGTATGTGCTTTTGTTGTTTCCATTGCTTCAATGCATTTTTGCCTAAAACGAGCAATTGCTGTTTTCTCTTAAACGCAACATGGGGGAAAAACCATTTCACATCACATTTGTGGGTCTTGGTCTTCAACACATCCAGTGAAATTTTGAGCTGTCTGTGTTTGCTACAAGAGGAGATAACACAAAGTATGCGTTTTTGTTGTTTCCATTGCTTTCAATGCATTTTGGCCTAAAACGAGCAATTGCTGTTTTCTCTTAAACGCAACATGGGAGAAAAACCATTTCACATCACATTTGTGGGTCTTGGTCTTCAACACATCCAGTAAAATTTTGAGCTGTCTGTGTTTGCTACAAGAGGAGATATCACAAAGTATGCGCTTTTGTTGTTTCCATTGCTTTCAATGCATTTTGACCTAAAACGAGCATTTGCTGTTTTCTCTTAAACGCAACATGGGAGAAAAACCATTTCACATCACATTTGTGGGTCTTGGTCTTCAACACATCCAGTGAAATTTTGAGCTTTCTGTGTTTGCTACAAGAGGAGATATCACAAAGTATGCACTTTTGTTGTTTCCATTGCTTTCAATGCATTTTGGCCTAAACCGTGCATTTGCTGTTTTCTCTTAAACGCAACATGGGAGAAAAACCATTTCACATCACATTTGTGGGTCTTGGTCTTCAACATATCCAGTGAAATTTTGAGCTGTCTGTGTTTGCTACAAGAGGAGATAACACAAAGTATGTGCTTTTGTTGTTTCCATTGCTTCAATGCATTTTGGCCTAGACCGAGCAATTGCTGTTTTCTCTTAAACGCAACATGGGAGAAAAAACATTTCACATCACATTTGTGCGTCTTGGTCTTCAACACATCCAGTGAAATTTTGAGCTGTCTGTGTTTGCTACAAGAGGAGATAACACAAAGAATGAGCTTTTGTTGTTTCCATTGCTTTCAATGCATTTTGGCCTAAAACGAGCAATTGCTGTTTTCTCTTAAACGCAACATGGGAGAAAAACCATTTCACATCACATTTGTGGGTCTTGGTCTTCAACACATCCAGTAAATTTTGAGCTGTCTGTGTTTGCTACAAGAGGAGATATCACAAAGCATGTGCTTTTGTTGTTTCCATTGCTTTCAATGCATTTTGGCCTAAAACGAGCATTTGCTGTTTTCTCTTAAATGCAACATGGGAGAAAAACCATTTCACATCACATTTGTGGGTCTTGGTCTTCAACACATCCAGTGAAATTTTGAGCTGTCTGTGTTTGCTACAAGAGGAGATATCACAAAGTATGCACTTTTGTTGTTTCCTTTGCTTTCATTGCATTTTGGCCTAAAATGAGCAATTGCTGTTTTCTCGTAAATGCAACATGGGAGAAAAACCATTTCACATCACATTTGTGGGACTTGATCTTCAACACTTCCGGTGAAATTTTGAGCTGTCTGTGTTTGCTACAAGAGGAGATAACACAAAGTATGCACTTTTGTTGTTTCCATTGCTTTCAATGCATTTTGGCCTAAAACGAGCAATTGCTGTTTTCTCTTAAATGCAACATGGGAGAAAAACCATTTCACATCACATTTGTGGGACTTGATCTTCAACACATCCGGTGAAATTTTGAGCTGTCTGTGTTTGCTACAAGAGGAGATAACACAAAGTATGCACTTTTGTTGTTTCCATTGCTTTCAATGCATTTTGGCCTAAAACGAGCAATTGCTGTTTTCTCTTAAACGCAACATGGGGGAAAAACCATTTCACATCACATTTGTGGGTCTTGGTCTTCAACACATCCAGTGAAATTTTGAGCTGTCTGTGTTTGCTACAAGAGGAGATAACACAAAGGATGCACTTTTGTTGTTTCCATTGCTTTCAATGCATTTTGGCCTAAAACGAGCAATTGCTGTTTTCTCTTAAATGCAACATGGGAGAAAAACCATTTCACATCACATTTGTGGGTCTTGGTCTTCAACACATCCAGTGAAATTTTGAGCTGTCTGTGTTTGCTACAAGAGGAGATATCACAAAGTATGCGCTTTTGTTGTTTCCATTGCTTTCAATGCATTTTCGCCTAAAACGAGCATTTGCTGTTTTCTCTTAAACGCAACATGGGAGAAAAACCATTTCACATCACATTTGTGGGTCTTGGTCTTCAACACATCCATTGAAATTTTGAGCTGTCTGTGTTTGCTACAAGAGGAGATATCACAAAGAATGCGCTTTTGTTGTTTCCATTGCTTTCAATGCATTTTGGCCTAAACGTGCATTTGCTGTTTTCTCTTAAACGCAACATGGGAGAAAAACCATTTCACATCACATTTGTGGGTCTTGGTCTTCAACACATCCAGTGAAATTTTGAGCTGTCTGTGTTTGCTACAAGAGGAGATAACACAAAGGATGCACTTTTGTTGTTTCCATTGCTTTCAATGCATTTTGGCCTAAAACGAGCAATTGCTGTTTTCTCTTAAATGCAACATGGGAGAAAAACCATTTCACATCACATTTGTGGGTCTTGGTCTTCAACACATCCAGTGAAATTTTGAGCTGTCTGTGTTTGCTACAAGAGGAGATAACACAAAGTATGCGCTTTTGTTGTTTCCATTGCTTTCAATGCATTTTCGCCTAAAACGAGCAATTGCTGTTTTCTCTTAAATGCAACATGGGAGAAAAACCATTTCACATCACATTTGTGGGACTTGATCTTCAACACATCCAGTGAAATTTTGAGCTGTCTGTGTTTGCTACAAGAGGAGATAACACAAAGTATGCGCTTTTGTTGTTTCCATTGCTTTCAATGCATTTTGGCCTAAAACGTGCATTTGCTGTTTTCTCTTAAACGCAACATGGGAGAAAAACCATTTCACATCACATTTGTGGGTCTTGGTCTTCAACACATCCAGTGAAATTTTGAGCGGTCTGTGTTTGCTACAAGAGGAGATAACACAAAGTATGTGCTTTTGTTGTTTCCATTGCTTTCAATGCATTTTGGCCTAAAACAAGCATTTGCTGTTTTCTCTTAAACGCAACATGGGAGAAAAACGATTTCACATCACATTTGTGGGTCTTCGTCTTCAACACATCCAGTGAAATTTTGAGCTTTCTGTGTTTGCTACAAGAGGAGATATCACAAAGTATGCGCTTTTGTTGTTTCCATTGCTTTCAATGCATTTTGGCCTAAACCGTGCATTTGCTGTTTTCTCTTAAACGCAACATGGGAGAAAAAACATTTCACATCACATTTGTGGGTCTTGGTCTTCAACATATCCAGTGAAATTTTGAGCTGTCTGTGTTTGCTACAAGAGGAGATAACACAAAGTATGTGCTTTTGTTGTTTCCATTGCTTCAATGCATTTTGGCCTAGAACGAGCAATTGCTGTTTTCTCTTAAACGCAACATGGGAGAAAAACCATTTCACATCACATTTGTGGGTCTTGGTCTTCAACACATCCAGTGAAATTTTGAGCTGTCTGTGTTTGCTACAAGAGGAGATAACACAAAGTATGCGTTATTGTTGTTTCCTTTGCTTTCATTGCATTTTGGCCTAAAATGAGCAATTGCTGTTTTCTCATAAATGCAACATGGGAGAAAAACCATTTCACATCACATTTGTGGGACTTGATCTTCAACACTTCCGGTGAAATTTTGAGCTGTCTGTGTTTGCTACAAGAGGAGATAACACAAAGTATGCACTTTTGTTGTTTCCATTGCTTTCAATGCATTTTGGCCTAAAACGAGCAATTGCTGTTTTCTCTTAAATGCAACATGGGAGAAAAACCATTTCACATCACATTTGTGGGACTTGATCTTCAACACATCCGGTGAAATTTTGAGCTGTCTGTGTTTGCTACAAGAGGAGATAACACAAAGTATGCACTTTTGTTGTTTCCATTGCTTTCAATGCATTTTGGCCTAAAACGAGCAATTGCTGTTTTCTCTTAAACGCAACATGGGGGAAAAACCATTTCACATCACATTTGTGGGTCTTGGTCTTCAACACATCCAGTGAAATTTTGAGCTGTCTGTGTTTGCTACAAGAGGAGATAACACAAAGGATGCACTTTTGTTGTTTCCATTGCTTTCAATGCATTTTGGCCTAAAACGAGCAATTGCTGTTTTCTCTTAAATGCAACATGGGAGAAAAACCATTTCACATCACATTTGTGGGTCTTGGTCTTCAACACATCCAGTGAAATTTGAGCTGTCTGTGTTTGCTACAAGAGGAGATATCACAAAGTATGCACTTTTGTTGTTTCCATTGCTTTCAATGCATTTTCGCCTAAAACGAGCATTTGCTGTTTTCTCTCAAACGCAACATGGGAGAAAAACCATTTCACATCACATTTGTGGGTCTTGGTCTTCAACACATCCATTGAAATTTTGAGCTGTCTGTGTTTGCTACAAGAGGAGATATCACAAAGAATGCGCTTTTGTTGTTTCCATTGCTTTCAATGCATTTTGGCCTAAACGTGCATTTGCTGTTTTCTCTTAAACGCAACATGGGAGAAATACCATTTCACATCACATTTGTGGGTCTTGGTCTTCAACACATCCAGTGAAATTTTGAGCTGTCTGTGTTTGCTACAAGAGGAGATAACACAAAGGATGCACTTTTGTTGTTTCCATTGCTTTCAATGCATTTTGGCCTAAAACGAGCAATTGCTGTTTTCTCTTAAATGCAACATGGGAGAAAAACCATTTCACATCACATTTGTGGGTCTTGGTCTTCAACACATCCAGTGAAATTTTGAGCTGTCTGTATTTGCTACAAGAGGAGATAACACAAAGTATGCGCTTTTGTTGTTTCCATTGCTTTCAATGCATTTTCGCCTAAAACGAGCAATTGCTGTTTTCTCTTAAATGCAACATGGGAGAAAAACCATTTCACATCACATTTGTGGGACTTGATCTTCAACACATCCAGTGAAATTTTGAGCTGTCTGTGTTTGCTACAAGAGGAGATAACACAAAGTATGCGCTTTTGTTGTTTCCATTGCTTTCAATGCATTTTGGCCTAAAACGTGCATTTGCTGTTTTCTCTTAAACGCAACATGGGAGAAAAACCATTTCACATCACATTTGTGGGTCTTGGTCTTCAACACATCCAGTGAAATTTTGAGCGGTCTGTGTTTGCTACAAGAGGAGATAACACAAAGTATGTGCTTTTGTTGTTTCCATTGCTTTCAATGCATTTTGGGCTAAAACAAGCATTTGCTGTTTTCTCTTAAATGCAACATGGGAGAAAAACGATTTCACATCACATTTGTGGGTCTTGGTCTTCAACACATCCAGTGAAATTTTGAGCTGTCTGTGTTTGCTACAAGAGGAGATAACACAAAGGATGCACTTTTGTTGTTTCCATTGCTTTCAATGCATTTTGGCCTAAAACGAGCAATTGCTGTTTTCTCTTAAATGCAACATGGGAGAAAAACCATTTCACATCACATTTGTGGGTCTTGGTCTTCAACACATCCAGTGAAATTTTGAGCTGTCTGTGTTTGCTACAAGAGGAGATAACACAAAGTATGCGCTTTTGTTGTTTCCATTGCTTTCAATGCATTTTCGCCTAAAACGAGCAATTGCTGTTTTCTCTTAAATGCAACATGGGAGAAAAACCATTTCACATCACATTTGTGGGACTTGATCTTCAACACATCCAGTGAAATTTTGAGCTGTCTGTGTTTGCTACAAGAGGAGATAACACAAAGAATGCGCTTTTGTTGTTTCCATTGCTTTCAATGCATTTTGCCTAAAACGTGCATTTGCTGTTTTCTCTTAAACGCAACATGGGAGAAAAACCATTTCACATCACATTTGTGGGTCTTGGTCTTCAACACATCCAGTGAAATTTTGAGCGGTCTGTGTTTGCTACAAGAGGAGATAACACAAAGTATGTGCTTTTGTTGTTTCCATTGCTTTCAATGCATTTTGGGCTAAAACAAGCATTTGCTGTTTTCTCTTAAACGCAACATGGGAGAAAAACGATTTCACATCACATTTGTGGGTCTTGGTCTTCAACACATCCAGTGAAATTTTGAGCTGTCTGTGTTTGCTACAAGAGGAGATAACACAAAGTATGCGCTTTTGTTGTTTCCATTGCTTTCAATGCATTTTGGCCTAAAACAAGCATTTGCTGTTTTCTCTTAAACGCAACATGGGAGAAAAACCGTTTCACATCACATTTGTGGGTCTTGGTCTTCAACACATCCAGTGAAATTTTGAGCTGTCTGTGTTTGCTACAAGAGGAGATAACACAAAGTATGTGCTTTTGTTGTTTCCATTGCTTCAATGCATTTTGGCCTAAAACGAGCAATTGCTGTTTTCTCTTAAACGCAACATGGGAGAAAAACCATTTCACATCACATTTGTGGGTCTTGGTCTTCAACACATCCAGTGAAATTTTGAGCTGTCTGTGTTTGCTACAAGAGGAGATAACACAAAGTATGCACTTTTGTTGTTTCCATTGCTTTCAATGCATTTTGGCCTAAAACGAGCAATTGCTGTTTTCTCTTAAACGCAACATGGGGGAAAAACCATTTCACATCACATTTGTGGGTCTTGGTCTTCAACACATCCAGTGAAATTTTGAGCTGTCTGTGTTTGCTACAAGAGGAGATAACACAAAGTATGCACTTTTGTTGTTTCCATTGCTTTCAATGCATTTTGGCCTAAAACGAGCAATTGCTGTTTTCTCTTAAACGCAACATGGGGGAAAAACCATTTCACATCACATTTGTGAGTCTTGGTCTTCAACACATCCAGTGAAATTTTGAGCTGTCTGTGTTTGCTACAAGAGGAGATAACACAAAGAATGAGCTTTTGTTGTTTCCATTGCTTTCAATGCATTTTGGCCTAAAACGAGCAATTGCTGTTTTCTCTTAAACGCAACATGGGAGAAAAACCATTTCACATCACATTTGTGGGTCTTGGTCTTCAACACATCCAGTAAATTTTGAGCTGTCTGTGTTTGCTACAAGATGAGATATCACAAAGCATGTGCTTTTGTTGTTTCCATTGCTTTCAATGCATTTTGGCCTAAAACGAGCATTTGCTGTTTTCTCTTAAATGCAACATGGGAGAAAAACCATTTCACATCACATTTGTGGGTCTTGGTCTTCAACACATCCAGTGAAATTTTGAGCTGTCTGTGTTTGTTACAAGAGGAGATAACACAAAGTATGTGCTTTTGTTGTTTCCATTGCTTCAATGCATTTTTGCCTAAAACGAGCAATTGCTGTTTTCTCTTAAACGCAACATGGGGGAAAAACCATTTCACATCACATTTGTGGGTCTTGGTCTTCAACACATCCAGTGAAATTTTGAGCTGTCTGTGTTTGCTACAAGAGGAGATAACACAAAGTATGCGTTTTTGTTGTTTCCATTGCTTTCAATGCATTTTGGCCTAAAACGAGCAATTGCTGTTTTCTCTTAAACGCAACATGGGAGAAAAACCATTTCACATCACATTTGTGGGTCTTGGTCTTCAACACATCCAGTAAAATTTTGAGCTGTCTGTGTTTGCTACAAGAGGAGATATCACAAAGTATGCGCTTTTGTTGTTTCCATTGCTTTCAATGCATTTTGACCTAAAACGAGCATTTGCTGTTTTCTCTTAAACGCAACATGGGAGAAAAACCATTTCACATCACATTTGTGGGTCTTGGTCTTCAACACATCCAGTGAAATTTTGAGCTTTCTGTGTTTGCTACAAGAGGAGATATCACAAAGTATGCGCTTTTGTTGTTTCCATTGCTTTCAATGCATTTTGGCCTAAACCGTGCATTTGCTGTTTTCTCTTAAACGCAACATGGGAGAAAAACCATTTCACATCACATTTGTGGGTCTTGGTCTTCAACATATCCTGTGAAATTTTGAGCTGTCTGTGTTTGCTACAAGAGGAGATAACACAAAGTATGTGCTTTTGTTGTTTCCATTGCTTCAATGCATTTTGGCCTAGACCGAGCAATTGCTGTTTTCTCTTAAACGCAACATGGGAGAAAAACCATTTCACATCACATTTGTGGGTCTTGGTCTTCAACACATCCAGTAAATTTTGAGCTGTCTGTGTTTGCTACAAGAGGAGATATCACAAAGCATGTGCTTTTGTTGTTTCCATTGCTTTCAATGCATTTTGGCCTAAAACGAGCATTTGCTGTTTTCTCTTAAATGCAACATGGGAGAAAAACCATTTCACATCACATTTGTGGGTCTTGGTCTTCAACACATCCAGTGAAATTTTGAGCTGTCTGTGTTTGCTACAAGAGGAGATATCACAAAGTATGCACTTTTGTTGTTTCCTTTGCTTTCATTGCATTTTGGCCTAAAATGAGCAATTGCTGTTTTCTCGTAAATGCAACATGGGAGAAAAACCATTTCACATCACATTTGTGGGACTTGATCTTCAACACTTCCGGTGAAATTTTGAGCTGTCTGTGTTTGCTACAAGAGGAGATAACACAAAGTATGCACTTTTGTTGTTTCCATTGCTTTCAATGCATTTTGGCCTAAAACGAGCAATTGCTGTTTTCTCTTAAATGCAACATGGGAGAAAAACCATTTCACATCACATTTGTGGGACTTGATCTTCAACACATCCGGTGAAATTTTGAGCTGTCTGTGTTTGCTACAAGAGGAGATAACACAAAGTATGCACTTTTGTTGTTTCCATTGCTTTCAATGCATTTTGGCCTAAAACGAGCAATTGCTGTTTTCTCTTAAACGCAACATGGGGGAAAAACCATTTCACATCACATTTGTGGGTCTTGGTCTTCAACACATCCAGTGAAATTTTGAGCTGTCTGTGTTTGCTACAAGAGGAGATAACACAAAGGATGCACTTTTGTTGTTTCCATTGCTTTCAATGCATTTTGGCCTAAAACGAGCAATTGCTGTTTTCTCTTAAATGCAACATGGGAGAAAAACCATTTCACATCACATTTGTGGGTCTTGGTCTTCAACACATCCAGTGAAATTTTGAGCTGTCTGTGTTTGCTACAAGAGGAGATATCGCAAAGTATGCGCTTTTGTTGTTTCCATTGCTTTCAATGCATTTTCGCCTAAAACGAGCATTTGCTGTTTTCTCTTAAACGCAACATGGGAGAAATACCATTTCACATCACATTTGTGGGTCTTGGTCTTCAACACATCCATTGAAATTTTGAGCTGTCTGTGTTTGCTACAAGAGGAGATATCACAAAGAATGCGCTTTTGTTGTTTCCATTGCTTTCAATGCATTTTGGCCTAAACGTGCATTTGCTGTTTTCTCTTAAACGCAACATGGGAGAAAAACCATTTCACATCACATTTGTGGGTCTTGGTCTTCAACACATCCAGTGAAATTTTGAGCTGTCTGTGTTTGCTACAAGAGGAGATAACACAAAGGATGCACTTTTGTTGTTTCCATTGCTTTCAATGCATTTTGGCCTAAAACGAGCAATTGCTGTTTTCTCTTAAATGCAACATGGGAGAAAAACCATTTCACATCACATTTGTGGGTCTTGGTCTTCAACACATCCAGTGAAATTTTGAGCTGTCTGTGTTTGCTACAAGAGGAGATAACACAAAGTATGCGCTTTTGTTGTTTCCATTGCTTTCAATGCATTTTCGCCTAAAACGAGCAATTGCTGTTTTCTCTTAAATGCAACATGGGAGAAAAACCATTTCACATCACATTTGTGGGACTTGATCTTCAACACATCCAGTGAAATTTTGAGCTGTCTGTGTTTGCTACAAGAGGAGATAACACAAAGTATGCGCTTTTGTTGTTTCCATTGCTTTCAATGCATTTTGGCCTAAAACGTGCATTTGCTGTTTTCTCTTAAATGCAACATGGGAGAAAAACCATTTCACATCACATTTGTTGGTCTTGGTCTTCAACACATCCAGTGAAATTTTGAGCTGTCTGTGTTTGCTACAAGAGGAGATAACACAAAGTATGCGCTTTTGTTGTTTCCTTTGCTTTCAATGCATTTTGGCCTAAAACGTGCATTTGCTAATTTCTCTTAAACGCAACATGGGAGAAAAACCATTTCACATCACATTTGTGGGTCTTGGTCTTCAACACATCCAGTGAAATTTTGAGCTGTCTGTGTTTGCTACAAGAGGAGATAACACAAAGTATGCGCTTTTGTTGTTTCCTTTGCTTTCAATGCATTTTGGCCTAAAACGAGCAATTGCTGTTTTCTCGTAAATGCAACATGGCAGAAAAACCATTTCACATCACATTTGTGGGACTTGATCTTCAACACATCCTGTGAAATTTTGAGCTGTCTGTGTTTGCTACAAGAGGAGATAACACAAAGTATGCACTTTTGTTGTTTCCATTGCTTTCAATGCATTTTGGCCTAAAACGAGCAATTGCTGTTTTCTCTTAAACGCAACATGGGGGAAAAACCATTTCACATCACATTTGTGGGTCTTGGTCTTCAACACATCCAGTGAAATTTTGAGCTGTCTGTGTTTGCTACAAGAGGAGATAACACAAATTATGCACTTTTGTTGTTTCCATTGCTTTCAATGCATTTTGGCCTAAAACGAGCAATTGCTGTTTTCTCTTAAATGCAACATGGGAGAAAAACCATTTCACATCACATTTGTGGGACTTGATCTTCAACACATCCGGTGAAATTTTGAGCTGTCTGTGTTTGCTACAAGAGGAGATAACACAAAGTATGCACTTTTGTTGTTTCCATTGCTTTCAATGCATTTTGGCCTAAAACGAGCAATTGCTGTTTTCTCTTAAACGCAACATGGGGGAAAAACCATTTCACATCACATTTGTGGGTCTTGGTCTTCAACACATCCAGTGAAATTTTGAGCTGTCTGTGTTTGCTACAAGAGGAGATAACACAAAGTATGCGCTTTTGTTATTTCCATTGCTTTCAATGCATTTTGGCCTAAATCGAGCAATTGCTGTTTTCAACATGGGAGAAAAACCATATCACATCAAATTTGTGGGTCTTGGTCTTCAACACATCCAGTGAAATTTTGTGCTGTCTGTGTTTGCTACAAGAGGAGATAACAGAAAGTATGCGCTTTTGTTGTTTCCTTTGCTTTCGTTGCATTTTGGCCTAAAACGAGCAATTGCTGTTTTCTCTTAAACGCAACATGGGAGAAAAACCATTTCACATCACATTTGTGGGACTTGATCTTCAACACATTCGGTGAAATTTTGAGCTGTCTGTGTTTGCTACAAGAGGAGATAACACAAAGTATGCACTTTTGTTGTTTCCATTGCTTTCAATGCATTTTGGCCTAAAACGAGCAATTGCTGTTTTCTCTTAAACGCAACATGGGGGAAAAACCATTTCACATCACATTTGTGGGTCTTGGTCTTCAACACATCCAGTGAAATTTTGAGCTGTCTGTGTTTGCTACAAGAGGAGATAACACAAAGTATGCGCTTTTGTTATTTCCATTGCTTTCAATGCATTTTGGCCTAAATTGAGCAATTGCTGTTTTCAACATGGGAGAAAAACCATTTCACATCACATTTGTGGGTCTTGGTCTTCACCACATCCAGTGAAATTTTGTGCTGTCTGTGTTTGCTACAAGAGGAGATAACACAAAGTATGCGCTTTTGTTGTTTCCTTTGCTTTCAATGCATTTTGGCCTAAAACGAGCAATTGCTGTTTTCTCTTAAATGCAACATGGGAGAAAAACCATTTCACATCACATTTGTGGGACTTGATCTTCAACACATCCGGTGAAATTTTGAGCTGTCTGTGTTTGCTACAAGAGGAGATAACACAAAGTATGCACTTTTGTTGTTTCCATTGCTTTCAATGCATTTTGGCCTAAAACGAGCAATTGCTGTTTTCTCTTAAACGCAACATGGGGGAAAAACCATTTCACATCACATTTGTGGGTCTTGGTCTTCAACACATCCAGTGAAATTTTGAGCTGTCTGTGTTTGCTACAAGAGGAGATAACACAAAGTATGTGCTTTTGTTGTTTCCATTGCTTTCAATGCATTTTGGCCTAAAACGAGCAATTGCTGTTTTCTCTTAAATGCAACATGGGAGAAGAACCATTTCACATCACATTTGTGGGTCTTGGTCTTCAACACATCAAGTAAAATTTTGAGCTGTCTGTGTTTGCTACAAGAGGAGATATCACAAAGTATGCGCTTTTGTTGTTTCCATTGCTTTCAATGCATTTTGGCCTAAAACGTGCATTTGCTGTTTTCTCTTAAACGCAACATGGGAGAAAAACCATTTCACATCACATTTGTGAGTCTTGGTCTTCAACACATCCAGTGAAATTTTGAGCTGTCTGTGTTTGCTACAAGAGGAGATATGAAAGGATCAATTGCGAACACATACAGGAGGGGGCTCAGGGGGCATCCCTGACGGACACCGGAGTCAACCCTAAAAGCAGGGCCTACCCAACCATTAACAAGCGGAAAGCTCTCGGCCTGATTATACAAAACTTGAAGCCAATTGATAACCCTTGCTGGGAGACCATACCTCTCTAGTACAGCCCACAGGTACTTATGGTTCACTCGATCAAAGGCCTTAGACTGATCCAATGCCAGTAAGTACTTGCCCCACTTTTCAGCACGGCATCGCTCCACGGCCTCCTGGATGCCAAGGACAGCACTAAATGTGCTACGGCCCTTCACGGTACAGTGCTGAGATGGAGACAGCACTAGCCCGGAAACTTCCATCAACCTATTAAAGAGTATTTTTGCCAGAACCTTCCTGTCCGTATTGAGAAGAGCGATGGGGCGCCAGTTCTCAATACGCGACGGATCCTTTCCCTTGGATAACAATATAAGAGCAGAGGACCTCATGGAGGGAGGGAGCAACCCCTCTCCCAGGCACTCATTATAAACCTCCATGAGGTGAGGAGCCAAGACGTCAACAAAAGCTTTATAAAATTCAGACGTTAACCCATCCGGTCCCGGGGATTTTTTGATGGATAACCCACCTATGGCTCTCTTGACCTCCTCCACCATTACATCATCACCCAAGGTGTCAAAAGAGGCATCAAGTCCTTCAAGCCCCGGTGTCTCCCTCAGAAACGCCTCCATCCTTTCTCTGATGAGTGGCTGCTCAGACAAAAGGTCGGAGTAGTAAGACCTGATGACTCCCAAGATACCCTTCTTATCCTTGCAAAGAGTACCCTGGTCATCAAGCAGGCCCCTGACCTCCCTCAAATCGACCGATCTTCTACAATTCTGGTAAGGATCAGGTGAGTGGTATTTACCATAATCCCTCTCCAGAACCAAAGAAGCCAGACGATCGTACTGAATCTCTTTTAGCTGAGCCTTCACCCGGGAGATTTCCCCACCATCTCCACCCTCAGAGATCAAGAAATCTAATTTCTTTCTCAATCTATGAATGACGCATCTCTTTTTCAAATTCCTCTGGGCTATCAGCCTCCGAAAGAACTCCCGAGTCCTCTTTTTACATACCTCCCACCACTCGGATCTACTCCAACCAGCCTCCAGAAGTGTCTCCTGCAGTTGAAGGAAGTCCCTGAAGGACTGACTGACCCTTTCCTCCTTCAGGAGATCAGAATTCAATCTCCAAATGCCCCGTCCTTTCTGAGGAGTTTCTGAAACATTCAAAGTTACACTCAGAAAAACGTGGTCAGAGAATTCTACCGGCTTCACCTCAGGAGGCAAAGTTTTCGAAGACTCTTTAACAAAAATCCTATCTATCCTAGACCTACGACTTCCGCTAAAATAAGTGTACCCCGTGAGGTCCGGATGATGGCGAATGTGCACATCGACCAGACCAGCCTCTCTAATCATGCTTACTAAAAAATTGGCACCATAACTCAGAGTTGTCCTTGTACCCCCCCTGTCCATAGGCCTAACAACGGTGTTAAAGTCGCCACCAAAGACAATCTGCTGAGCCGTAAAAAGAAATGGTTTTATCAACCCGAAAAGGCATTTCCTATCCCAGGCTGACTGCGGTCCGTAGATGTTGATCAGCCTCAAGTCCTGCCCTCTCAGGTTGACATCCAAAACCATGCATCTACCCACCTGCAACTCTATAATTCTGCGTATGGTTACCATGCCGGTAAAAAGCACCGCCACCCCACCGTACGGCTCGGCCGCAAGAGACCAGAAAGATGGACCACGCCTCCACTGGGCCTTAGCCCTATGGAGGGTGGACAAATCTCCCACATGGGTCTCCTGCAAAAACAAAAAGTCAACATCAACCGTGTTGAAAAAATCGAAGGCCAAATAACGAGCGCGTTCGGAAAGAACGGAAGCCACATTAATGGTGGCACATCGTATGGGCTGAGGATCCATAGTTCCGAATTATAAAGGTGGGACTCCAACCTACTTTCTCTTTACCAAGCGACCAGATCCCTCATCCGAGGAACCTGTTCGCTTACACGTAAGCCCAAAGGGGATACCCGCTTCACCCGACAAAGACACCTCAATCAACTCACCCTCCACCTCATTCACACCAACAGGATCTGAGCCCCCAGCCCTAACCTCAGGGACGTCAGAACCAACCCCACCCCCTTCCCCCAACAACCCTCCACCCCCCACCGTACCCAAACCCCCAGCCGGAGGGGGATCCGGGTCAGGAGGTTTTGGAAGAGCAACTTTCTCCACCTGCACCTCAGGCATGTCACCTGATTTCTCAGGGATACCATCCCCTCCCACCAGGCCATCCGGGGTTTCCACCCCACTAGAACCCACCTCCACCTGAGACACCTTTTGTCCAGAGCCCTGCACCCTACGACCACCTCCGTCCAGCAAGGTTACCAACTCTGAACCCAGCTCCATGCAGGACTCATCCCACTCAAGATCCACCCCCTCTCTATGTACCTCTCTGGCTTTTTTCCCACTAGCCCCTCCGGATTTACTACCTACAACCACAGCAACATCCCCCAGAGTAACCTTTTTCTTTTGCTTCTTTTTTCTCGGCCTATTAGGAACAAACCTCAGCTCCTTACCCCCCACTAGGACAATCTCACCCTCCTCCATCCCATCCTC
Source organism: Taudactylus pleione (assembly GCA_031769625.1). Lineage (NCBI taxonomy): Eukaryota > Metazoa > Chordata > Amphibia > Anura > Myobatrachidae > Taudactylus > Taudactylus pleione. The sequence goes on from JAUIMM010003061.1 coordinate 86,895, forward strand.
ATCCGAGGAGGAAGAAAAGACATCAAATTTGTTTGCACAAACTACCTCTGAGGGACCATTATGCCGACCACTCGCCCCACTACCCTTCTTCACCACCTTCCACTCCTGAGATGATGCTACCACTGCAGGGGCAGGTGAGGTACCACTAGGCCCCGCCACTGGCAATTCGACAGGCTGTACCTCTGACTGTACAGCCTGCTGCTCTCCCGTGGGAGTTCTCATAGACACAGGATCACTAGGGGGAAAGACTACGCACATCATAGGCTCACCCTGATTATGAGAGGCCTCGGGACACCTGCTATAGGGATGACCCTCAGCTCCGCACAAGTTGCAGGTCACCTTCAGACACTCTCTAGATGAGTGCCCATCACCATTACAGAGGGTGCATTTAATAACTGGGCAGTTGTTAATCATATGTCTGAAGCTGCCACACTTGTGACAAGTGCGAGGCTGGCCGGGGTAGAAGCACTGGATTCTATCCCTACCGATGTAAGCGGCTGATGGAATGTGCCTCGTCTCAGCACCAACCTGTGTCAGCTTTACCAGCACGGAATAGGCCCCACCCCACACTCCCTTGGTGAAGTCAAACCTCTCCAACACTGACAAGACTGTGCAGTGACGAGACAGCCAAAATTCGATATCCGCTGTTGGAAGGGATTCATTGCGCACTAACACAGTAATTTTCACACGGTCCTGCCTCGTCAAGGTGTTAGTTTTGTAGGAACAATATGGAGCCTTAAGCCTATTTAGTTCCCACATAGACCCAAAGGCCTGCAACCCATTAAGAGAGAGAAAGCTTAGGTCAAAGTCCGGAGTCCTAACAGGGTGGATACAGGCAAATAAGTCCCTTGCCACGAATCCCAAGGAGAAGATCATATCCAAAAAATCTGCCTTGGAAGGAACATCGCCTGTACCCACCCACCGAAACTGAACCACGTTCCTCCTCTTAATGGGTAACCTACTGCCAGACCACACAGGCTGCGTAACCCTCTGGGGGCCACCAGACAGGATATTGGCGTAGGTGGCCATTCCCGGCGCCACTACAACAGGCGGCACTGGGGTAGGGAGGCTACCAACAGGAGGAAGAGGGGGGGGAGGGAGGGGGGGAACGGGGGGAACAGAAAGAGAATTGGATGGGGAAACCCCTACAGGCTGATCATTTACTGCCACCACTGAGTCAAGCGCTGCCTGCCTTGATTCCAGCCTCAATTGGTTAGCGCTGATTACATCAATGGCTGCTTTCACTCTGGCAGGCACATTGATGTTTCCAAATATTGATTCAACCACTGCAGACTCTCTCTGCCCCAGCACACCACAATCTAAGGCTGGCAATCCCTGGGCTGTACCAAAACCACCCCCAAGATGGCTATCCCCTGCTGCTGAGGACAATCCTGCAGACACGGCTTTAGCATTGCCGCTGGCTCCTTTTAAATGGCCGCCGCCAACAAACGCAGACAGTTCCACAGCCTTAGTTTCTATGCAGTCCAAGTCCACGGCAAGATGGCTGCCGCCCGATGACAGCGCATCCAGCCCCTGCACGTCTTCAGCCAGATCTCCCGTTACGCCCAAAGTGCCCAGACTGGAGCTCAGTGTTACAGGCACGCTGAGAGATCCAGCCTCCGTGCCCGCACCGCCGGTCCGCACCGGCCCTAAGGACGCAGCCTTTGGAGCCGGGGCATGAGCCGATGGACCACAGGACGCAGCAGCAGTTCCCCCGGCAACGGCGTCCGCCGTCCCCATAGCAACCGCCACGCCCCCCGCACCACCAGAGCCCAGCCCCGCCTCCAGGAGGGACGCCCCCCCCTTGCCCATTCGACGCAGCCACCGATATCCCACCTCCTCCAGCAGCCTCACCGCCGGGCGCCATCATCGGAGCTTCCCGCATCAACTCCACAGGCGCCTCCGTCTTCACAGCGTCCACGCCGGCATCTATAGGACCAGGCTCAGGCACCGCCATTTTGGAAGCAGGTCGAACTCCCGCGGCCTCCGCTCCTCCATCCCCGATCACCGATACCGGACCTCCGCCACCCGCGATCTCCACACCGCCAGGCCCCGGGGCCCCCACATCACCAGGGATCAGGACAGGAGTTCCTACAGCCGCATCAGAGTCAGGTACTAGACCTTTCTTCTCCCGTTTTAACAGTGAGATTCGGTCTCTCATCCTCTCTACTTTGCTCAGTAGCCCCTCTATCTCTTCATTCAGAGCAGGTTTTTCATAGGTACGAGCAGTATTTCTTTTCCTCCTCTTCACAGCTACCCAGGCCTGGGCTCGCCTCACCTCCTGCCGCAGCTCATCCAGGCTCAGGCCAAGGAATTCCTCCTCACCCTCTCCGGACGCCGAGGACAGCATCACACCGCCTAAATCCATGTCCAGGTCCTGGGCATCAGGGCAGAGATCCCCCTCACCACCATCCGGGCTGGTAAGCACGTCCGCGCTCCCCTGTGTTCCCTCAAACAGAGGACCAGCATCCATAGGTTCAGGGGTATCCAGTCAGGCCTTCATCCACCGGACTTGCCAGGCTCAGCCCCTGGTCACCGCAAACCTCACTGGGGGTGAGCCGGGGGAGCACCACCACAGCTCTCCTTCAGCCCGGATCACCAGGCCCACCACCAGGCCCAGAAGCCTGGGAGGCATCTCCATCATCCTCCGGAGAGGATTCCATCCCTCCTGGGGAGGGGAATGAAATTGAGTCCTGGCTTCAAAGATCCTCCAAAAGGCCCAGGAGCAGAAATAGACGTCTTACACCTAGGTCTTCAACACATTTGGTGAAATTTTGAGCTGTCTGTGTTTGCTACAAGAGGAGATATCACAAAGTATGCGCTTTTGTTGTTTCCATTGCTTTCAATGCATTTTGGCCTAAAACGAGCATTTGCTGTTTTCTCTTAAACGCAACATGGGAGAAAAACCATTTCACAACACATTTGTGGGTCTTGGTCTTCAACACATTCGGTGAAATTTTGAGCTGTCTGTGTTTGCTACAAGAGGAGATATCACAAAGTATGCGCTTTTGTTGTTTCCATTGCTTTCAATGCATTTTGGCCTAAAACGAGCATTTGCTGTTTTCTCTTAAACGCAACATGGGAGAAAAACCATTTCACATCACATTTGTGGGTCTTGGTCTTCAACACATTCGGTGAAATTTTGAGCTGTCTTTGTTTGCTAGAAGAGGAGATATCACAAAGTATGCACTTTTGTTGTTTCCATTGCTTTCAATGCATTTTGGCCTAAAACGAGCATTTGCTGTTTTCTCTTAAACGCAACATGGGAGAAAAACCATTTCACATCACATTTGTGGGTCTTGGTCTTCAGCACATTAGGTGAAATTTTGAGCTGTCTGTGTTTGCTACAAGAGTAGATATCACAAAGTATGCGCTTTTGTTGTTTCCATTGCTTTCAATGCATTTTGGCCTAAAACGAACATTTGCTGTTTTCTCTTAAACACAACATGGGAGAAAAACCATTTCACATCACATTTGTGGGTCTTGGTCTTCAACACATTCGGTGAAATTTTGAGCTGTCTGTGTTTGCTACAAGAGGAGATATCACAAAGTATGCGCTTTTGTTGTTTCCATTGGTTTCAATGCATTTTGGCCTAAAACGAGCTTTTGCTGTTTTCTCAAAAACGCAACATGGGAGAAAAACCATTTCACATCACATTTGTGGGTCTTGGTCTTCAACACATTCGGTGAAATTTTGAGCTGTCTGTGTTTGCTATAAGAGGAGATATCACAAAGTATGCGCTTTTGTTGTTTCCATTGCTTTCAATGCATTTTGGCCTAAAACGAGCATTTGCTGTTTTCTCTTAAACGCAACATGGGAGAAAAACCATTTCACATCACATTTGTGGGTCTTGGTCTTCTACACATTCGGTGAAATTTTGAGCTGTCTGTGTTTGCTACAAGAGGAGATATCACAAAGTATGCGCTTTTGTTGTTTCCATTGCTTTCAATGCATTTTGGCCTAAAACGAGCATTTGCTGTTTTCTCTTAAACGCAACATGGGAGAAAAACCATTTCACATCACATTTGTGGGTCTTGGTTTTCAACACATTCGGTGAAATTTTGAGCTGTCTGTGTTTGCTACAAGAGGAGATATCACAAAGTATGCGCTTTTGTTGTTTCCATTGCTTTCAATGCATTTTGGCCTAAAACGAGCATTTGCTGTTTTCTCTTAAAAGCAACATGGGAGAAAAACCATTTCACATCATATTTGTGGGTCTTGGTCTTCAACACATTCGGTGAAATTTTGAGCTGTCTGTATTTGCTACAAGAGGAGGTATCACAAAGTATGCGCTTTTGTTGTTTCCATTGCATTCAATGCATTTTGGCCTTAAATGAGCATTTGCTGTTTTCTCTTAAAAGCAACATGGGAGAAAAACCATTTCACATCACATTTGTGGGTCTTGGTCTTCAACACATTCAGTGAAATTTTGAGCTGTCTGTGTTTGCTACAAGAGGAGATATCACAAAGTATGCGATTTTGTTGTTTCCATTGCTTTCAATGCATTTTGGCCTAAAACGAGCATTTGCTGTTTTCTCTTAAACGCAACATGGGAGAAAAACCATTTCACATAAAATTTGTGGGCCTTGGTCTTGAACACATACGTTGAAATTTTGAGCTGTCTGTGTTTGCTACAAGAGGAGATATCACAAAGTATGCGCTTTGTTGTTTCCATTGCTTTCAATGCATTTTGGCCTAAAACGAGCATTTGCTGTTTTCTCTTAAACACAACATGGGAGAAAAACCATTTCACATCACATTTGTGGGTCTTGGTCTTCAACACATTCGGTGAAATTTTGAGCTGTCTGTGTTTGCTACAAGAGGAGATATCACAAAGTATGCGCTTTTGTTGTTTCCATTGGTTTCAATGCATTTTGGCCTAAAACGAGCATTCGCTGTTTCTCTTAAATGCAACATGGGAGAAAAACAATTTCACATCACATTTGTGTGTCTTGGTCTTCAACACATTAGGTGAAATTTTGAGCTGTCTGTGTTTGCTACAAGAGGAGATATCACAAAGAATGCGCTTTTGTTGTTTCCATTGCTTTCAATGCATTTTGTCCTAAAACGAGCTTTTGCTGTTTTCTCAAAAACTCAACATGGGAGAAAAACCATTTCACATCACATTTGTGGGTCTTGGTCTTCAACACATTCGGTGAAATTTTGAGCTGGCTGTGTTTGCTACAAGAGTAGATATCACAAAGTATGTGTTTTTGTTGTTTCCATTGCTTTCAATGCATTTTGGCCTAAAACGAGCATTTGCTGTTTTCTCTTAAACGCAACATGGGAGAAAAACCATTTCACATCACATTTGTGGGTCTTGGTCTTGGACACATTCTGTGAAATTTTGAGCTGTCTGTGTTTGCTACAAGAGGAGATATCACAAAGTATGCACTTTTGTTGTTTCCATTGCTTTCAATGCATTTTGGCCTAAAACGAGCATTTGCTGTTTTCTCTTAAACGCAACATGGGAGATAAACCATTTCACATCACGTTTGTGGGTCTTGGTCTTCAACACATTCGGTGAAATTTTGAGCTGTCTGCGTTTGCTACAAGAGGATATATCACAAACTGTGCGCTTTTGTTGTTTCCATTGCTTTCAATGCATTTTGGCCTAAAACGAGCATTTGCTGTTTTCTCTTAAACACAACATGGGAGAAAAACCATTTCACATCACATTTGTGGGCCTTGGTCTTGAACACAATCGTTGAAATTTTGAGCTGTCTGTGTTTGCTACAAGAGGAGATATCACAAAGTATGCGCTTTTGTTGTTTCCATTGCTTTCAATGCATTTTGGCCTAAAACGAGCATTTGCTGTTTTCTCTTAAAAGCAACATGGGAGAAAAACCATTTCACATCATATTTGTGGGTCTTGGTCTTCAACACATTCGGTGAAATTTTGAGCTGTCTGTATTTGCTACAAGAGGAGGTATCACAAAGTATGCGCTTTTGTTGTTTCCATTGCATTCAATGCATTTTGGCCTTAAATGAGCATTTGCTGTTTTCTCTTAAAAGCAACATGGGAGAAAAACCATTTCACATCACATTTGTGGGTCTTGGTCTTCAACACATTCAGTGAAATTTTGAGCTGTCTGTGTTTGCTACAAGAGGAGATATCACAAAGTATGCGATTTTGTTGTTTCCATTGCTTTCAATGCATTTTGGCCTAAAACGAGCATTTGCTGTTTTCTCTTAAACGCAACATGGGAGAAAAACCATTTCACATAAAATTTGTGGGCCTTGGTCTTGAACACATACGTTGAAATTTTGAGCTGTCTGTGTTTGCTACAAGAGGAGATATCACAAAGTATGCGCTTTTGTTGTTTCCATTGCTTTCAATGCATTTTGGCCTAAAACGAGCATTTGCTGTTTTCTCTTAAACACAACATGGGAGAAAAACCATTTCACATCACATTTGTGGGTCTTGGTCTTCAACACATTCGGTGAAATTTTGAGCTGTCTGTGTTTGCTACAAGAGGAGATATCACAAAGTATGCGCTTTTGTTGTTTCCATTGGTTTCAATGCATTTTGGCCTAAAACGAGCATTCGCTGTTTCTCTTAAATGCAACATGGGAGAAAAACAATTTCACATCACATTTGTGTGTCTTGGTCTTCAACACATTAGGTGAAATTTTGAGCTGTCTGTGTTTGCTACAAGAGGAGATATCACAAAGAATGCGCTTTTGTTGTTTCCATTGCTTTCAATGCATTTTGTCCTAAAACGAGCTTTTGCTGTTTTCTCAAAAATGCAACATGGGAGAAAAACCATTTCACATCACATTTGTGGGTCTTGGTCTTCAACACATTCGGTGAAATTTTGAGCTGGCTGTGTTTGCTACAAGAGTAGATATCACAAAGTATGTGCTTTTGTTGTTTCCATTGCTTTCAATGCATTTTGGCCTAAAACGAGCATTTGCTGTTTTCTCTTAAACGCAACATGGGAGAAAAACCATTTCACATCACATTTGTGGGTCTTGGTCTTGAACACATTCTGTGAAATTTTGAGCTGTCTGTGTTTGCTAAAAGAGGAGATATCACAAAGTATGCACTTTTGTTGTTTCCATTGCTTTCAATGCATTTTGGCCTAAAACGAGCATTTGCTGTTTTCTCTTAAACGCAACATGGGAGATAAACCATTTCACATCACGTTTGTGGGTCTTGGTCTTCAACACATTCGGTGAAATTTTGAGCTGTCTGCGTTTGCTACAAGAGGAGATATCACAAACTGTGCGCTTTTGTTGTTTCCATTGCTTTCAATGCATTTTGGCCTAAAACGAGCATTTGCTGTTTTCTCTTAAACACAACATGGGAGAAAAACCATTTCACATCACATTTGTGGGCCTTGGTCTTGAACACATTCGTTGAAATTTTGAGCTGTCTGTGTTTGCTACAAGAGGAGATATCACAAAGTATGCGCTTTTGTTGTTTCCATTGCTTTCAATGCATTTTGGCCTAAAACGAGCATTTGCTGTTTTCTCTTAAACACAACATGGGAGAAAAACCATTTCACATCACATTTGTGGGTCTTGGTCTTCAACACATTCGGTGAAATTTTGAGCTGTCTGTGTTTGCTACAAGAGGAGATATCACAAAGTATGCACTTTTGTTGTTTCCATTGGTTTCAATGCATTTTGGCCTAAAATGAGCATTTGCTGTATCTCTTAAATGCAACATGGGAGAAAATCAATTTCACATCACATTTGTGTGTCTTGGTCTTCAACACATTAGGTGAAATTTTGAGCTGTCTGTGTTTGCTACAAGAGGAGATATCACAAAGAATGCACTTTTATTGTTTCCATTGCTTTCAATGCATTTTGTCCTAAAACGAGCTTTTGCTGTTTTCTCAAAAACGCAACATGGGAGAAAAACCATTTCACATCGCATTTGTGGGTCTTGGTCTTCAACACATTCGGTGAAATTTTGAGCTGTCTGTGTTTGCTACAAGAGTAGATATCACAAAGTATGCGCTTTTGTTGTTTCCATTGCTTTCAATGCATTTTGGCCTAAAACGAGCATTTGCTGTTTTCTCTTAAACGCAACATGGGAGATAAACCATTTCACATCACGTTTGTGGGTCTTGGTCTTCAACACATTCGGTGAAATTTTGAGCTGTCTGCGTTTGCTACAAGAGGAGATATCACAAACTGTGCGCTTTTGTTGTTTCCATTGCTTTCAATGCATTTTGGCCTAAAACGAGCATTTGCTGTTTTCTCTTAAACACAACATGGGAGAAAAACCATTTCACATCACATTTGTGGGCCTTGGTCTTGAACACATTCGTTGAAATTTTGAGCTGTCTGTGTTTGCTACAAGAGGAGATATCACAAAGTATGCGCTTTTGTTGTTTCCATTGCTTTCAATGCATTTTGGCCTAAAACGAGCATTTGCTGTTTTCTCTTAAACACAACATGGGAGAAAAACCATTTCACATCACATTTGTGGGTCTTGGTCTTCAACACATTCGGTGAAATTTTGAGCTGTCTGTGTTTGCTACAAGAGGAGATATCACAAAGTATGCACTTTTGTTGTTTCCATTGGTTTCAATGCATTTTGGCCTAAAATGAGCATTTGCTGTATCTCTTAAATGCAACATGGGAGAAAATCAATTTCACATCACATTTGTGTGTCTTGGTCTTCAACACATTAGGTGAAATTTTGAGCTGTCTGTGTTTGCTACAAGAGGAGATATCACAAAGAATGCACTTTTATTGTTTCCATTGCTTTCAATGCATTTTGTCCTAAAACGAGCTTTTGCTGTTTTCTCAAAAACGCAACATGGGAGAAAAACCATTTCACATCGCATTTGTGGGTCTTGGTCTTCAACACATTCGGTGAAATTTTGAGCTGTCTGTGTTTGCTACAAGAGTAGATATCACAAAGTATGCGCTTTTGTTGTTTCCATTGCTTTCAATGCATTTTGGCCTAAAACGAGCATTTGCTGTTTTCTCTTAAACGCAACATGGGAGAAAAACCATTTCACATCACATTTGTGGGTCTTGGTCTTCAACACATTCGGTGAAATTTTGAGCTGTCTGTGTTTGCTACAAGAGGAGATATCACAAAGTATGCGCTTTTGTTGTTTCCATTGCTTTCAATGCATTTTGGCCTAAAACGAGCATTTGCTGTTTTCTCTTAAAAGCAACATGGGAGAAAAACCATTTCACATCATATTTGTGGGTCTTGGTCTTCAACACATTCGGTGAAATTTTGAGCTGTCTGTATTTGCTACAAGAGGAGGTATCACAAAGTATGCGCTTTTGTTGTTTCCATTGCATTCAATGCATTTTGGCCTTAAATGAGCATTTGCTGTTTTCTCTTAAAAGCAACATGGGAGAAAAACCATTTCACATCACATTTGTGGGTCTTGGTCTTCAACACATTCAGTGAAATTTTGAGCTGTCTGTGTTTGCTACAAGAGGAGATATCACAAAGTATGCGATTTTGTTGTTTCCATTGCTTTCAATGCATTTTGGCCTAAAACGAGCATTTGCTGTTTTCTCTTAAACGCAACATGGGAGAAAAACCATTTCACATAAAATTTGTGGGCCTTGGTCTTGAACACATACGTTGAAATTTTGAGCTGTCTGTGTTTGCTACAAGAGGAGATATCACAAAGCATGCGCTTTGTTGTTTCCATTGCTTTCAATGCATTTTGGCCTAAAAAGAGCATTTGCTGTTTTCTCTTAAACACAACATGGGAGAAAAACCATTTCACATCACATTTGTGGGTCTTGGTCTTCAACACATTCGGTGAAATTTTGAGCTGTCTGTGTTTGCTACAAGAGGAGATATCACAAAGTATGCGCTTTTGTTGTTTCCATTGGTTTCAATGCATTTTGGCCTAAAACGAGCATTCGCTGTTTCTCTTAAATGCAACATGGGAGAAAAACAATTTCACATCACATTTGTGTGTCTTGGTCTTCAACACATTAGGTGAAATTTTGAGCTGTCTGTGTTTGCTACAAGAGGAGATATCACAAAGAATGCGCTTTTGTTGTTTCCATTGCTTTCAATGCATTTTGTCCTAAAACGAGCTTTTGCTGTTTTCTCAAAAACTCAACATGGGAGAAAAACCATTTCACATCACATTTGTGGGTCTTGGTCTTCAACACATTCGGTGAAATTTTGAGCTGGCTGTGTTTGCTACAAGAGTAGATATCACAAAGTATGTGTTTTTGTTGTTTCCATTGCTTTCAATGCATTTTGGCCTAAAACGAGCATTTGCTGTTTTCTCTTAAACGCAACATGGGAGAAAAACCATTTCACATCACATTTGTGGGTCTTGGTCTTGAACACATTCTGTGAAATTTTGAGCTGTCTGTGTTTGCTACAAGAGGAGATATCACAAAGTATGCACTTTTGTTGTTTCCATTGCTTTCAATGCATTTTGGCCTAAAACGAGCATTTGCTGTTTTCTCTTAAACGCAACATGGGAGATAAACCATTTCACATCACGTTTGTGGGTCTTGGTCTTCAACACATTCGGTGAAATTTTGAGCTGTCTGCGTTTGCTACAAGAGGATATATCACAAACTGTGCGCTTTTGTTGTTTCCATTGCTTTCAATGCATTTTGGCCTAAAACGAGCATTTGCTGTTTTCTCTTAAACACAACATGGGAGAAAAACCATTTCACATCACATTTGTGGGCCTTGGTCTTGAACACAATCGTTGAAATTTTGAGCTGTCTGTGTTTGCTACAAGAGGAGATATCACAAAGTATGCGCTTTTGTTGTTTCCATTGCTTTCAATGCATTTTGGCCTAAAACGAGCATTTGCTGTTTTCTCTTAAAAGCAACATGGGAGAAAAACCATTTCACATCATATTTGTGGGTCTTGGTCTTCAACACATTCGGTGAAATTTTGAGCTGTCTGTATTTGCTACAAGAGGAGGTATCACAAAGTATGCGCTTTTGTTGTTTCCATTGCATTCAATGCATTTTGGCCTTAAATGAGCATTTGCTGTTTTCTCTTAAAAGCAACATGGGAGAAAAACCATTTCACATCACATTTGTGGGTCTTGGTCTTCAACACATTCAGTGAAATTTTGAGCTGTCTGTGTTTGCTACAAGAGGAGATATCACAAAGTATGCGATTTTGTTGTTTCCATTGCTTTCAATGCATTTTGGCCTAAAACGAGCATTTGCTGTTTTCTCTTAAACGCAACATGGGAGAAAAACCATTTCACATAAAATTTGTGGGCCTTGGTCTTGAACACATACGTTGAAATTTTGAGCTGTCTGTGTTTGCTACAAGAGGAGATATCACAAAGTATGCGCTTTTGTTGTTTCCATTGCTTTCAATGCATTTTGGCCTAAAACGAGCATTTGCTGTTTTCTCTTAAACACAACATGGGAGAAAAACCATTTCACATCACATTTGTGGGTCTTGGTCTTCAACACATTCGGTGAAATTTTGAGCTGTCTGTGTTTGCTACAAGAGGAGATATCACAAAGTATGCGCTTTTGTTGTTTCCATTGGTTTCAATGCATTTTGGCCTAAAACGAGCATTCGCTGTTTCTCTTAAATGCAACATGGGAGAAAAACAATTTCACATCACATTTGTGTGTCTTGGTCTTCAACACATTAGGTGAAATTTTGAGCTGTCTGTGTTTGCTACAAGAGGAGATATCACAAAGAATGCGCTTTTGTTGTTTCCATTGCTTTCAATGCATTTTGTCCTAAAACGAGCTTTTGCTGTTTTCTCAAAAATGCAACATGGGAGAAAAACCATTTCACATCACATTTGTGGGTCTTGGTCTTCAACACATTCGGTGAAATTTTGAGCTGGCTGTGTTTGCTACAAGAGTAGATATCACAAAGTATGTGCTTTTGTTGTTTCCATTGCTTTCAATGCATTTTGGCCTAAAACGAGCATTTGCTGTTTTCTCTTAAACGCAACATGGGAGAAAAACCATTTCACATCACATTTGTGGGTCTTGGTCTTGAACACATTCTGTGAAATTTTGAGCTGTCTGTGTTTGCTAAAAGAGGAGATATCACAAAGTATGCACTTTTGTTGTTTCCATTGCTTTCAATGCATTTTGGCCTAAAACGAGCATTTGCTGTTTTCTCTTAAACGCAACATGGGAGATAAACCATTTCACATCACGTTTGTGGGTCTTGGTCTTCAACACATTCGGTGAAATTTTGAGCTGTCTGCGTTTGCTACAAGAGGAGATATCACAAACTGTGCGCTTTTGTTGTTTCCATTGCTTTCAATGCATTTTGGCCTAAAACGAGCATTTGCTGTTTTCTCTTAAACACAACATGGGAGAAAAACCATTTCACTTCACATTTGTGGGCCTTGGTCTTGAACACATTCGTTGAAATTTTGAGCTGTCTGTGTTTGCTACAAGAGGAGATATCACAAAGTATGCGCTTTTGTTGTTTCCATTGCTTTCAATGCATTTTGGCCTAAAACGAGCATTTGCTGTTTTCTCTTAAACACAACATGGGAGAAAAACCATTTCACATCACATTTGTGGGTCTTGGTCTTCAACACATTCGGTGAAATTTTGAGCTGTCTGTGTTTGCTACAAGAGGAGATATCACAAAGTATGCACTTTTGTTGTTTCCATTGGTTTCAATGCATTTTGGCCTAAAATGAGCATTTGCTGTATCTCTTAAATGCAACATGGGAGAAAATCAATTTCACATCACATTTGTGTGTCTTGGTCTTCAACACATTAGGTGAAATTTTGAGCTGTCTGTGTTTGCTACAAGAGGAGATATCACAAAGAATGCACTTTTATTGTTTCCATTGCTTTCAATGCATTTTGTCCTAAAACGAGCTTTTGCTGTTTTCTCAAAAACGCAACATGGGAGAAAAACCATTTCACATCGCATTTGTGGGTCTTGGTCTTCAACACATTCGGTGAAATTTTGAGCTGTCTGTGTTTGCTACAAGAGTAGATATCACAAAGTATGCGCTTTTGTTGTTTCCATTGCTTTCAATGCATTTTGGCCTAAAACGAGCATTTGCTGTTTTCTCTTAAACGCAACATGGGAGATAAACCATTTCACATCACGTTTGTGGGTCTTGGTCTTCAACACATTCGGTGAAATTTTGAGCTGTCTGCGTTTGCTACAAGAGGAGATATCACAAACTGTGCGCTTTTGTTGTTTCCATTGCTTTCAATGCATTTTGGCCTAAAACGAGCATTTGCTGTTTTCTCTTAAACACAACATGGGAGAAAAACCATTTCACATCACATTTGTGGGCCTTGGTCTTGAACACATTCGTTGAAATTTTGAGCTGTCTGTGTTTGCTACAAGAGGAGATATCACAAAGTATGCGCTTTTGTTGTTTCCATTGCTTTCAATGCATTTTGGCCTAAAACGAGCATTTGCTGTTTTCTCTTAAACACAACATGGGAGAAAAACCATTTCACATCACATTTGTGGGTCTTGGTCTTCAACACATTCGGTGAAATTTTGAGCTGTCTGTGTTTGCTACAAGAGGAGATATCACAAAGTATGCACTTTTGTTGTTTCCATTGGTTTCAATGCATTTTGGCCTAAAATGAGCATTTGCTGTATCTCTTAAATGCAACATGGGAGAAAATCAATTTCACATCACATTTGTGTGTCTTGGTCTTCAACACATTAGGTGAAATTTTGAGCTGTCTGTGTTTGCTACAAGAGGAGATATCACAAAGAATGCACTTTTATTGTTTCCATTGCTTTCAATGCATTTTGTCCTAAAACGAGCTTTTGCTGTTTTCTCAAAAACGCAACATGGGAGAAAAACCATTTCACATCGCATTTGTGGGTCTTGGTCTTCAACACATTCGGTGAAATTTTGAGCTGTCTGTGTTTGCTACAAGAGTAGATATCACAAAGTATGCGCTTTTGTTGTTTCCATTGCTTTCAATGCATTTTGGCCTAAAACGAGCATTTGCTGTTTTCTCTTAAACGCAACATGGGAGAAAAACCATTTCACATCACATTTGTGGGTCTTGGTCTTCAACACATTCGGTGAAATTTTGAGCTGTCTGTGTTTGCTACAAGAGGAGATATCACAAAGTATGCGCTTTTGTTGTTTCCATTGCTTTCAATGCATTTTGGCCTAAAACGAGCATTTGCTGTTTTCTCTTAAACGCAACATGGGAGATAAACCATTTCACATCACGTTTGTGGGTCTTGGTCTTCAACACATTCGGTGAAATTTTGAGCTGTCTGCGTTTGCTACAAGAGGAGATATCACAAACTGTGCGCTTTTGTTGTTTCCATTGCTTTCAATGCATTTTGGCCTAAAACGAGCATTTGCTGTTTTCTCTTAAACACAACATGGGAGAAAAACCATTTCACATCACATTTGTGGGCCTTGGTCTTGAACACATTCGTTGAAATTTTGAGCTGTCTGTGTTTGCTACAAGAGGAGATATCACAAAGTATGCGCTTTTGTTGTTTCCATTGCTTTCAATGCATTTTGGCCTAAAACGAGCATTTGCTGTTTTCTCTTAAACACAACATGGGAGAAAAACCATTTCACATCACATTTGTGGGTCTTGGTCTTCAACACATTCGGTGAAATTTTGAGCTGTCTGTGTTTGCTACAAGAGGAGATATCACAAAGTATGCACTTTTGTTGTTTCCATTGGTTTCAATGCATTTTGGCCTAAAATGAGCATTTGCTGTATCTCTTAAATGCAACATGGGAGAAAATCAATTTCACATCACATTTGTGTGTCTTGGTCTTCAACACATTAGGTGAAATTTTGAGCTGTCTGTGTTTGCTACAAGAGGAGATATCACAAAGAATGCACTTTTATTGTTTCCATTGCTTTCAATGCATTTTGTCCTAAAACGAGCTTTTGCTGTTTTCTCAAAAACGCAACATGGGAGAAAAACCATTTCACATCGCATTTGTGGGTCTTGGTCTTCAACACATTCGGTGAAATTTTGAGCTGTCTGTGTTTGCTACAAGAGTAGATATCACAAAGTATGCGCTTTTGTTGTTTCCATTGCTTTCAATGCATTTTGGCCTAAAACGAGCATTTGCTGTTTTCTCTTAAACGCAACATGGGAGATAAACCATTTCACATCACGTTTGTGGGTCTTGGTCTTCAACACATTCGGTGAAATTTTGAGCTGTCTGCGTTTGCTACAAGAGGAGATATCACAAACTGTGCGCTTTTGTTGTTTCCATTGCTTTCAATGCATTTTGGCCTAAAACGAGCATTTGCTGTTTTCTCTTAAACACAACATGGGAGAAAAACCATTTCACATCACATTTGTGGGCCTTGGTCTTGAACACATTCGTTGAAATTTTGAGCTGTCTGTGTTTGCTACAAGAGGAGATATCACAAAGTATGCGCTTTTGTTGTTTCCATTGCTTTCAATGCATTTTGGCCTAAAACGAGCATTTGCTGTTTTCTCTTAAACACAACATGGGAGAAAAACCATTTCACATCACATTTGTGGGTCTTGGTCTTCAACACATTCGGTGAAATTTTGAGCTGTCTGTGTTTGCTACAAGAGGAGATATCACAAAGTATGCACTTTTGTTGTTTCCATTGGTTTCAATGCATTTTGGCCTAAAATGAGCATTTGCTGTATCTCTTAAATGCAACATGGGAGAAAATCAATTTCACATCACATTTGTGTGTCTTGGTCTTCAACACATTAGGTGAAATTTTGAGCTGTCTGTGTTTCCTACAAGAGGAGATATCACAAAGAATGCACTTTTATTGTTTCCATTGCTTTCAATGCATTTTGTCCTAAAACGAGCTTTTGCTGTTTTCTCAAAAACGCAACATGGGAGAAAAACCATTTCACATCGCATTTGTGGGTCTTGGTCTTCAACACATTCGGTGAAATTTTGAGCTGTCTGTGTTTGCTACAAGAGTAGATATCACAAAGTATGCGCTTTTGTTGTTTCCATTGCTTTCAATGCATTTTGGCCTAAAACGAGCATTTGCTGTTTTCTCTTAAACGCAACATGGGAGAAAAACCATTTCACATCACATTTGTGGGTCTTGGTCTTCAACACATTCGGTGAAATTTTGAGCTGTCTGTGTTTGCTACAAGAGGAGATATCACAAAGTATGCGCTTTTGTTGTTTCCATTGCTTTCAATGCATTTTGGCCTAAAACGAGCATTTGCTGTTTTCTCTTAAAAGCAACATGGGAGAAAAACCATTTCACATCATATTTGTGGGTCTTGGTCTTCAACACATTCGGTGAAATTTTGAGCTGTCTGTATTTGCTACAAGAGGAGGTATCACAAAGTATGCGCTTTTGTTGTTTCCATTGCATTCAATGCATTTTGGCCTTAAATGAGCATTTGCTGTTTTCTCTTAAAAGCAACATGGGAGAAAAACCATTTCACATCACATTTGTGGGTCTTGGTCTTCAACACATTCAGTGAAATTTTGAGCTGTCTGTGTTTGCTACAAGAGGAGATATCACAAAGTATGCGATTTTGTTGTTTCCATTGCTTTCAATGCATTTTGGCCTAAAACGAGCATTTGCTGTTTTCTCTTAAACGCAACATGGGAGAAAAACCATTTCACATAAAATTTGTGGGCCTTGGTCTTGAACACATACGTTGAAATTTTGAGCTGTCTGTGTTTGCTACAAGAGGAGATATCACAAAGTATGCGCTTTGTTGTTTCCATTGCTTTCAATGCATTTTGGCCTAAAACGAGCATTTGCTGTTTTCTCTTAAACACAACATGGGAGAAAAAACCATTTCACATCACATTTGTGGGTCTTGGTCTTCAACACATTCGGTGAAATTTTGAGCTGTCTGTGTTTGCTACAAGAGGAGATATCACAAAGTATGCGCTTTTGTTGTTTCCATTGGTTTCAATGCATTTTGGCCTAAAACGAGCATTCGCTGTTTCTCTTAAATGCAACATGGGAGAAAAACAATTTCACATCACATTTGTGTGTCTTGGTCTTCAACACATTAGGTGAAATTTTGAGCTGTCTGTGTTTGCTACAAGAGGAGATATCACAAAGAATGCGCTTTTGTTGTTTCCATTGCTTTCAATGCATTTTGTCCTAAAACGAGCTTTTGCTGTTTTCTCAAAAACTCAACATGGGAGAAAAACCATTTCACATCACATTTGTGGGTCTTGGTCTTCAACACATTCGGTGAAATTTTGAGCTGGCTGTGTTTGCTACAAGAGTAGATATCACAAAGTATGTGTTTTTGTTGTTTCCATTGCTTTCAATGCATTTTGGCCTAAAACGAGCATTTGCTGTTTTCTCTTAAACGCAACATGGGAGAAAAACCATTTCACATCACATTTGTGGGTCTTGGTCTTGAACACATTCTGTGAAATTTTGAGCTGTCTGTGTTTGCTACAAGAGGAGATATCACAAAGTATGCACTTTTGTTGTTTCCATTGCTTTCAATGCATTTTGGCCTAAAACGAGCATTTGCTGTTTTCTCTTAAACGCAACATGGGAGATAAACCATTTCACATCACGTTTGTGGGTCTTGGTCTTCAACACATTCGGTGAAATTTTGAGCTGTCTGCGTTTGCTACAAGAGGATATATCACAAACTGTGCGCTTTTGTTGTTTCCATTGCTTTCAATGCATTTTGGCCTAAAACGAGCATTTGCTGTTTTCTCTTAAACACAACATGGGAGAAAAACCATTTCACATCACATTTGTGGGCCTTGGTCTTGAACACAATCGTTGAAATTTTGAGCTGTCTGTGTTTGCTACAAGAGGAGATATCACAAAGTATGCGCTTTTGTTGTTTCCATTGCTTTCAATGCATTTTGGCCTAAAACGAGCATTTGCTGTTTTCTCTTAAAAGCAACATGGGAGAAAAACCATTTCACATCATATTTGTGGGTCTTGGTCTTCAACACATTCGGTGAAATTTTGAGCTGTCTGTATTTGCTACAAGAGGAGGTATCACAAAGTATGCGCTTTTGTTGTTTCCATTGCATTCAATGCATTTTGGCCTTAAATGAGCATTTGCTGTTTTCTCTTAAAAGCAACATGGGAGAAAAACCATTTCACATCACATTTGTGGGTCTTGGTCTTCAACACATTCAGTGAAATTTTGAGCTGTCTGTGTTTGCTACAAGAGGAGATATCACAAAGTATGCGATTTTGTTGTTTCCATTGCTTTCAATGCATTTTGGCCTAAAACGAGCATTTGCTGTTTTCTCTTAAACGCAACATGGGAGAAAAACCATTTCACATAAAATTTGTGGGCCTTGGTCTTGAACACATACGTTGAAATTTTGAGCTGTCTGTGTTTGCTACAAGAGGAGATATCACAAAGTATGCGCTTTTTGTTGTTTCCATTGCTTTCAATGCATTTTGGCCTAAAACGAGCATTTGCTGTTTTTCTCTTAAACACAACATGGGAGAAAAAACCATTTCACATCACATTTGTGGGTCTTGGTCTTCAACACATTCGGTGAAATTTTGAGCTGTCTGTGTTTGCTACAAGAGGAGATATCACAAAGTATGCGCTTTTGTTGTTTCCATTGGTTTCAATGCATTTTTGGCCTAAAACGAGCATTCGCTGTTTCTCTTAAATGCAACATGGGAGAAAAAACAATTTCACATCACATTTGTGTGTCTTGGTCTTCAACACATTAGGTGAAATTTTGAGCTGTCTGTGTTTGCTACAAGAGGAGATATCACAAAGAATGCGCTTTTGTTGTTTCCATTGCTTTCAAATGCATTTTGTCCTAAAACGAGCTTTTGCTGTTTTTCTCAAAAATGCAACATGGGAGAAAAACCATTTCACATCACATTTGTGGGTCTTGGTCTTCAACACATTCGGTGAAATTTTGAG